>MU183163.1:78274-119368 GCA_016904865.1 Pissodes strobi
GAGAGGGGTTCAGTAATAATCAGATACCCGACATTCTTGCAATTTACGTGGTAACTATTATAGCTAGACCCAACAAACCTTATATTACTGAACTCGCCTTAAAGAGCTCTATCGATATACAGAAGAATATACAGGGTGTTCCATTAAAAAAAAACATTAATTTAATTTGTACAGTAGAATTTCGATGTTCAATTGTTTTTCTAGTAACACCGCAGAAAACTGTATGAAAATCCTTACAACTTTTGTATTTAACATTTTTTTATACGAGGGCAAATAAAAAAGTTAAAGGGGGGTTACATTTATAACCGGACACCCTGTACAATGTTATAGTTAAATCTTTTTTAAATCAAACTAATGTTATACAGTGTCCGCCAGAATATTGGCCACATATGGGAGAATTTTTTATTATTAGAACCAGAAAATGATTCTGTTCTCCTAGTATAGGGCCTCAAATGGTGAAAAAGTGCATGCTACATTTGCCACATTCATGACGTCATACGCGTGAGAGATCGTGTTTGTTTGTTTATTTAAACCTAAATTTGATTATAAGTATCGGAATCGGTTCAAATGACTAAAATAAATTGGAACTAATTGAAACTAACCGAAAGGTTATTGAACGACTAACCAAAAGCGCCAAAACGGACTAAAACGTATCGGAACAGGTTACAAAAATTGAAGTAAGTTAAAACTAATCAAAACGAACCGAATTTTGGCGACTAACCAAAACTAACCGAAAACATTAAATTTGATTATAACGTGTCGCAACCGGCTCAAATATCTAAAATAAATTGGAACTAACTGAAACTAACCCAAAGTTGATTGGACCACTAACCATAAGCGCTAAAACCTATCGGGACAGGTTACAAAAATTAAAGTAAGTTAAAATTAACCAAAACAAACCGAATTTTGGCGACTAACAAAACAAACATTAAATTTGATTATAACGTCAAGTGACTAAAATAATTTGGAACTAACTGAAGGTAACCGAAAGTTGATTGAATGACTAACCAAAGGTAACTAAAAGCACCAAAACGGGCTAAAATTTATCAGAACAGATTACAAATGTTAAGTTAAAACTAACCTAAATAAACCGAATTTTGGCGACTAACCAAAACTAACCAAACACAACAAACGCTTATAACATACCGGAACCAGTTCAAATAACTAAAATATATCAAAACTAACTGAACTTTACCGAAAGTTGATTTAACGACTAACCAAAAGTAACCAAAAGCACCAAAATGGGCTAAAATGCATCGAAATAGATTAAAAATATTGAAGTAAGTTCAAACTAACCCAAATTAACCGAATTTTGGTGACTAACCAAAAACATTAAAAATGCTTATAGCGTCTCAGTATCGGTTCAAATAACTAAAATAAATTGGAACAAACTGAATTTTACTTAAAGTTGATTGAACGACTAAC
Source organism: Pissodes strobi (assembly GCA_016904865.1). Classification (NCBI taxonomy): domain Eukaryota; kingdom Metazoa; phylum Arthropoda; class Insecta; order Coleoptera; family Curculionidae; genus Pissodes; species Pissodes strobi. Next base: position 79,700 of record MU183163.1, read on the forward strand.
CAAAACTAACCAAAAGTAAGTAAAAGCATCAAATCGGGCTAAAACGTACCGAAATAGATTAAAAGTATTAAATCTAACCCAAATTAACCGAATTTTGGTGACTAACCAAAAATAACCAAAAACACTAAAATTGTTTATAACGGATCGGAACTGGTTAAAATGATTAAAATAAATTAAAACTAACTGAAATTAACTGACAGTTGATTGAACGACTAACCAAGACTAACCAAAAGCACCAGAAACGGCTAAAACATATCGGAACATATTAAAAAAAAATAAGGTAAGTTGAAACTAACTGTAAATAACCGAATTGTGGCGACAACCTAAAATTAACAAAAACATTAAAATTGGTTATGGCGTATCGGATCCGGTTCGAATGACTGAAGTAAATTAAAACTAACTGAAACTAACCAAAAACTGACTGAATGACTAACCAAAACTAATCAAAAGTAACCATAAACACCAAAAAGGGCTAAATCGTATCGGAACTGGTTAAAGGTATTGAAATAACTAACACCCAAATTAACCGAATTTTGGCGACTAACTAAAATGAACCAAAACATTAAAATTGGTTATAACGTATCGGATCCGGTTCGGCGGTTCAAATGACTGAAATAAATTATATAATTATATATAGTATATAAAACGAACCGAAAGCTGATAGAATGACTAACCAAAACTAATCAAAAGTAACCATAGACACCAAAAAGGGCTAAACCTATCGGAACTGATTAAAGGTATTAAATTAAGTAACTAACCCAAATTTACCGAATTTTGGCGACTAACTAAAATTAACCAAATACGTTTAAATTGGTTATAACGTATCAGAACCTGTTCAATTGACTAAAATAAATTGGAATTGGCTGAAAGTAACCGAATGTTGATTGAATGACTAACCAAAACTAATTAAAAGCACCAAAACGGGCTAAAACGTATCGAAATAGATCAAAACTATGGAAGTAAGTTAAAACTAATACAAATTAACTGAATTTTGGTGACTAACCAAAAACACTAAAATTGGGTATAACGTATCGGACCTGAAAGTTAGCCTTTTTTGGTGCTTTTGTTTACTTTTGGTTAGTCGTTTAACCAACTTTCGGTTAATTTCAGTTAGTTTTAATTAATTTTAGTCATTTGAACCGGCTCCTATACGTTATTATCAATTTTAGTTTTTTTGGTTAGTTTTGGTTAGTCATTCAAACAACTTTCGGTTACTTTCAGTTAGTTCTAATTTATTTTTGTCATTTGAACCGGTTGCGATACGTTATAACCAGTTTAAATGTTTTTGGTAAATTTAAGTTAGTCGCCAGACTTCGATTAAATTCATCTTAATCTAATATTTTTAATCAGTGCTGATACGTTTTAGTCTTTTTTGGTGCTTTTGGTTAGTCGGTCGATCAATTTTCGGTTGATTTCAGTTAATTTTAAATTATTTTAATCGTTTGAACCAGTTCTGATACATTATAACCAATTTTATTCTTTTGGTTAGTTTAGGTTAGTCGTCAATATTCGGTTAATTTGGGTTAGTTTTAACTTACTTTAATACTGGGTCCGGCAAAATGTATTCCCCATTTTTAACGAGTTATAACACTTTAATTACTTTATTAAAATTAAATAACAGTACAAATTTTTAAAGACAAAGGACGGGAGATACTTATTTCTTGAAAATAGCGTCTAGCAAATGACCGCCTTCTTGAAAAACGCATTCTTCCAAATTCTTGATGAATCTGTGCATTGTGGCGCGAAGGATGTGCCTTGCCACTTCATTTCTTATGTTAGCTTTCAGTTCCTCAAGGTATCTAGGTTTATTTACATACACTTTACTTTTTAAAAAGCTCCAAAGAAAGAAATCGGGGGCCGAGAGGGCCAAGGGAAGTTACCATTTCTTGAAATTGATCTCTCATGAAAAGTTTCTCTTAAAATAGCCATATTGATTGTTGCAGTGTGGCTAGTTGCGCCGTCCTGCTGGAACCAATATTCTCTCAGCTCGTTTTGAATTGCTGGTAAAAAGAACATTTGCAGCATTGCGCAGAGCAGTAACAGTTACCGTAGCACCATTCTCCTCGAAGAAATATGGGCCGACAATTTTGGAAGAAGATATGGCACACCAGGCGGTTACCTTCGGACTGTGTAAAGGTCGCTAGTGAATTTCACGAGGATTATCTTCGGCCTGATAACGGCAATTTTGCTTGATGACATCACCGATAAGGTAAAAATGTGCCTCGTCGCTCATGTAAAGGTAATATTCTATACCTTGATGATTTTCGCGGAATTTAATAAAATTGCGACAAAACTGAAGCCTATTAATTTTATCTTGTGCACTTAATTCTTGAACTACGGCAAATTTATATGGGTGGAACTTCATTTTTTTCAGCATCCTTCTCATGATCCTGTCTGTCAAATGAAGAGCTTCAGCATGATGAACAATACATCTTGTTAGGCTAGCAGTTATAGCTGCTCTTACTCTTTCCTGGTTACGATCATTGCAAGCAGATCTTGGTCTTCCGTTTGACTTTTTGTCTAAAATTTATCCGCGTTCTTCCCATTTACGGTACGAAGACATAATGGTTTTACGTTGAGGGCAATGGCGCATGTTAAAATGGCGACGAAATTGTCTTTGAACAACAACAACTGAAGTAAACTGAATAAATTTCTTAACACAAAACACACGATGTTCCACTGACCAGCGCTCCATTTTAATTGTCAAAACAAGTCACAAAATTTCCAAAGCCTACTCGTTACAAATCCGTATTATTCTTTAATCTTATCCAAGTTATTAAATTTTTATAACTCGTTAAAAATGGGTAATACATTTGGCCGGACCCAGGATTTTGAATCTGTTCCGATACATTTTAGCCGGTTTTGGTGCTTTTATTTGCTTTTGGTTAGTTTTGGTTAGTTCAATCAACTTTCGGTTACTTTTAGCTAGTTCCAATTTGTATTAGTCGTTTGAATCGGTTCCGATTTGTTTTAAACAAATCTAATGTTTTCGGTTAGTTTTGGTTAGTCCTTAAAATTTGGCTCGTTTTGGTTAGTTTTAACTTATTTTTAATGTTTATAACCTGTTCCGATACGTTTTAGCCCATTTTGGTGCTTTTGGTTACCTTTGGCTAGTTTTGCTTAGTCGTTCTTCAATCAACTTTCGGTTAGTTTCAGTTAGCTCTAAGTTATTTTAGTCATTTCAACCGATTCTGCTACCTTATGATCAAATTTAAGTTTAAATAAACAAACTAACACGATCTCTCACGCGTATGACGTCATGTGGCAAATGTAACATGTACTTTTTCACTATTTGAGGCCCTATATTAGGATAATAGAAACATTTTCAATATTAAAATAACCTTAAATCGGCATTAAAGCGTATTAAGGGAATTTCTGTAAAAGTCAGAGCAGCCATAATAACACAAGATTTCCATGACTGCCTGTTGGGAAATAAGAAAGTGAATGGCTATTGCAATTTTTTATTTTTCCTGAACCAATTCACCAACAAAACACGTTTTCATTTAATTGGTGCAGACCAACTATTTTAATTTTGAAGAACAATTCTATAATCATACCCAGATTATTTGGTGCAGGCCGCGTATAACCGCCGCGTCAAGGTTAAAGTTGGCTGGCGAGGAATTTGCCGATCTTTTGCATCTGGTGTGGATTTATCTGGGCCGCTGTCTCGGAAATTTCCCTAATACTAACTGGTAAATGATAGAATCGCTGACGTCCATTAAAAACAATGGAGTCATATGTGCCTGGGTGGTTATGTGAACAGATAATAATAGCTTATATGTCTATTATGTCAGATTGATGGAAGTGTTCACACTTATTTATTTATTTATTCAAGAAAATCAACAGCAAAATGCCAATTACATATACCACACTAAGATTACAAAGAATAACAATTAATTAGTTAGTATACCAACTATCACTCAGGTATGTGTCTGGGAGTCATACAGTCTTTCTTCCATGAATTTTGTAAAATCCTTCAGATTAATTATGGCTAAGTCCAAGTCACTAGCAAACTCATTAAAGTAACTAAACTACACATTTTATAGATAGGCGAAGTTTTATAAACATTTGTTCTAGGAAAATGTAGTTGAAAGGATTTCCTTTGTCTTGTATTTCCAACGTTGATGTAGAATGTACGCATTGACAGAACTTCGTGCGAATTAACTTTATTTGTCAAAATTCTAAAGAAGTACTTACACCAGACAATTTTTAATACTTCTCTAAAGATAATCTCTTAAATTCCTGCAACAGTATATTATGGTCATATCCCTGCTTGGGATAATATCCAAATTTCTTAAAAAACATATAATTTAAGGAATTTACGCTGCACTCGTTCCAAAGTCTTAATTCAAACTTCAAATTAGGGAGACCAGACTATCAAACAGCTTCAAACAACATTCAACATTAAAATTGTTGGTGACCCTGATGCTGAATCCCATTGTTTTATGTGCCTTATTCACCACATTTATTATATGATCTGTAAAAGCTAAACTCGAGTCAACTATAACACCCAAGTCTTACTTCCTTTTAGAACCTGTTACCATTAGTATTATAAGTAGATTAAATTTTATTTTTATTAAGAGTAACATAGCAGAAATTTTTTATTATTAAATTTAAATGCATATTCGTTACACCAATTTACAACATTATTTAAGTTGGTCTGCAAACAAACACAATCCTCTAAAGAAGATATTTCCATATACATTTTAAAGTCATCAGCAAAGAGTAATGATTCTGATTCACCGGTGACAGAACACATGCCATTAATTGCAATGAGAAATAACAAGGGTCTCAGGTTGGAACTCTGAGGAACACCAGAGGTACTTAAATAAATATCAGACCTAGCACCCTTAATTTCAACATATTGATGTCTATTTGTCAGTTAAGAGCTAGTCAATTCGATTTAAGTTATTGGTAGAAAGATTCTATTATATGACTTTGTTCTACCCTATCAAATGCTTTCTCCAAAGAGTTGAAATGCTTCTTGTAAACTAGACAAACACTCTCTAGCAAATACAAACCTGGAACAGTCAAGATCTTTTGTGAAATAAAAATAGGTTTACAAGAATGCCGAAATGAAATATTAAACATAAACCTAAGAGCTCGTTTCTGCAAGATAAAAATTGAAGAGAAGCCGGCAGCACTGCAACATCCCCAGAAACCTATACCATAAGTAACGCGTGACTCTATTAGAGAAAAATAAGCCGATCTCAAGACGGGTGGCTCCAGGTGGTGAGAAAGCACTCTCAAGGCATAGCAACCAGAGGATAGCCCAACTGAAAGAGCCTTGATGTGCTCCTCAAACTTCAAACTCTCATCCAGTGTCACCCCCAAGAATTTGGCACCAGCAGCAGGAAGTATTTGGTCACCGCCCAATGAAATATTAGCCAGAGAACACTTGAAGCTCAACATGTTAGTCTTTGGTGTGTTAAATGATAAATTGTTGCTATTACACCAGGTTCTTATGCGAACTACATCAGCATTGATCATTCTCTCCAAAACCCCAACATCACACGCACGCCAAACAATAGAAGTGTCAGCCGCAAAGAGCCTAACAATTCCCCTGATTAGAATGGAGGCAAGATCATTGATATAGATCAAAAAGAGGATAGGGCCAAGAACGGAGCCCTGGGGCACTCCACAATTTATTGGCATTGAGTTAGAGACCCTGCCTTGATATGACACTGACTGCCTACGGCCATACAAGTAGGATTTAAACCAATTGAGAGTTATACCCCTAAATCCATAAACCTCCAGCTTCTGGAGCAACAGATGATGATCGACACAGTCGAATGCCTTCGACAAGTCGCAAAATACTACTGCTGAAAGTAGATTCTCATTTTTAGTTAAATAAATGTCTTCAAGAAGAGAGAAAATAGCATCCGAAGTTGATTTTCCACTCTGGAAGCCAAATTGAGAACTGGATAGGATTTTATTTGCAGTGAGAAATGAAAGCACTCTTTTTTTTAACAAGTCTTTCTATTAGCTTACCAAGAGACGGCAGAAGAGAGATAGGACGAAAGTTTTCTGGAGAATTAGAGTCACCTCCCTTGTACAGAGGTACAACCATAGCTTGTTTAAGAATACTGGGAAACTCACCCCTCTCAAAAGAGTCATTTATGACTACCGCAAGTGCTTGCAGCCCAGCATCATTGAGATGAAGTAAGATCTTAACAGAAATATCATCAAAGCCAGAAGAATTCTTACTCTTGAAAAGCCTAAGAGTGTCTACAACCTCAGAGACACTTACTGGTGCCAAAAAGAAAGAAATTGAGAATTGATATATCCTTTGTCTACTGACAAGTAACACTGATGATGGCTACGGCCGAAAGTGCTCTGTTACGCTCTTTATAGAAGTCCCTTTGGATTAAAATTTGCATGATATACAAAGATTGTTTTATTACTATGTTTCCTACATGCACACAGCCTTTACTCTTCATTTAATCATTAAAAACAAAAAGTAATAATCACTGTATTCACTGTTGTTTTGCAAGCACTACAATACATAAAATCAAAATAAATTTAGTTTTAGTTAGTTTACGGGATTCCCCAAATTATTTCTACAATCTATTCATTTTCTTTACAGATTTTTAGCTAGCATCTCTGTCAGTTAGAATATGAATAAAGAATATAGTTCATAGATTGCGCTACTCTGCGCGCTACGTATAATACACATTAATTTAATTTATATATCCATCCTTATTTGGGACTCGCCGCTCGCCGCGGCGTTCGGCAAAAGCTAAGAGCCAAGAGTACAAACTGCTAGCGGAGCGAATCAGACGGGGGAAAATCAAAAGATCCGCGAGCCGGTTCAGTGAGTATTGAGTCGGCTCTTTGTATTGATCCGCATTACCTTTCTGTTTACCTGGGGTTAAATAAATATATTTGTAGATTAATTATGGCCCATTCATACTACATACCTACAGGGTGTTATCACCAAACTATACGGTGAAAAATGACAAGTTAATACACTTTCCCAACACCCCATTTATTTACTGAACTATATTCCATACCTCAAATGGGATTCGAATGCAAAACAATTTGATGATAGTTTGTTATTTGTATTTTCAATATGATACTCAAGTTTTAGTTTGTTGTCTCTCTGTAAACCTAAGAATTTATTTTGAGGTGTGTCAATAACCGACTTTCTAAAAAAAAATACTCCAACCTGCATTTGAAAGACATAACGTTGGTTTTAGCAATATTTAAACATAGTTGATTTGCATCACACGACAATTTCAGTAAGAAAATGTCATGACTGATAATTTCAGCCAAATTTTTAATTTCGGTGCCGCTTCATAAAATTGTAGCATCATCCGCAAACAATGTTAAACCTGCATCTATGTCAATATGCTTGCAATATTATTGAGATAAAGCAAAAAGAAAATGTGTCCCAGAACCGAACCCTGAGGTACTCCGATGTTAAAGCTTGCTGTTCTGATACAACCCCATTGCAATATACAGACTGGATCCTATATTGTTTAAATATGACTGAATCCAGCTTAGTCCTCTACCATCTGAACCCATAGATAGATATTATTATATTTTTTCCAGGTTTTTTATTTTAAATAAATAACTAAACATTCATTAAAATTGTTTTTAGGCAGCATCTGTACACACATTGACTGGGCAAATATGCTTTACTACACTGATCAATATAGAGTTAAAGTTGATAATTACCAGATTCGACAGAAATTATATTTTATCGCTACTGGTCAAACGCCCAAAGATGGATGGCTTTTGCCATTAATTAAAGATAATGACTCTATTACTACAGAAGTCAAAACCGAAAGCATTGAAGTAATGGAACAAAATGAATATCCATCTGAAAATAATATCAGCGAAAATACCATGGAAATAAACAATTATGATGAAATTAAAGACAAATTTAAAGTAGCAATAGAGAAGGTTTCCGTAATTTTTCATAAAAATTTTCAAGCGTCGCCACTTGAAGTAACAACTAGTGTGGAAAAAATGGTTGATACATTGGAGAAAATTAAAACCGCAGCAGCATTTTCGTCTGCAGTAGCTACACTTGGCCTTGGTGAGTATCCTCTTTTCTTATTTTGTTTGTTTCCACTTTATTAAATGTTATTAAATATCAGCCATCTTTATTAAAGTTTATGGTACTACCATTTTATAATAAAAGACATTATAAAATGATACTACTTATTTCAACTTTTATTCATTGTATTAATTTACCTTTATTATTATTTAGGAATTACATAAAGAGGATCAATAACAAAAATTGTAGACATGCTTATGGTATACTATTACATTTATTTAGGTTGGTTTGGTCTTTTTGCTGGTGGTTGCATACATGCGTGTATTTTTTTTTGTGTTTCAATAATAGTTCAATTCAATAGCAATAATTATTGTTCAATTTTTATTGATTTAAGGCAGTAACAGAGGGCACTTACTTGCAGGTATTTGATTGGGAGCATCGGAGCATGAAATAAATTAAAATCAAGAAAATTCAGATTAGATTCATTTATATGTATATCTTTAACTTTTGTTTTCTACTAGCTTTGTACACTAATTAAATTGATTGAGTAGGTACCTGTATCATTTTTAGGAATTGACCAAAAGCACAGTGGACCAAAAATCCACATACAAAGTACTGCTGTAGCTGAAAGGAAAATTGAAAAATTCGCATCAAGGCCAGTAAAACGATTTCATGATACGTAATAATAAAGCAATATTAAATAAATTCTAGGAACGCAGAGTGGCTTTGTATTCGTTTGCTACAACTACTGTAGGGTGTTTGATGGTCTGGAAATTAGGAGATGTTTTAAATGCGGTGGATATCACCATCTGGCAAGTAAGTGTGAAAATGAAGTAGTTTGTCCAAGACGCGCACAAAATCACGAGGTAAAAATGTGTCAAGAAACTGCTAAAGTGCCCCAGCTGTGAAAAATCTAACCTAAAGTCCAACAATAAATTTACTACAGACCATGCTGCTTGGAACCATTGATGGTTTACCTACAAACTGAAACTCGAAGAGATGAAATCTCAGGTGTTCCACTAGCAACAACAGAACAACTCTACGGCGCACAATTTCCGTGTCGGTCACGTGAACATCCGGTCATTTGTCCCTTCATTTGCTGACGTGGAGGACCTACTTCTGCACAAGCAATATCATGTTTTGGGTATCTCGGAAATATGGTTGTCCTTGGAATATCCGGATGTATTGCTGAGGAAGGCCCAAAAAGATCCAAAAAAAGCTGTGGTCAAAAATTGGCAATTGGAATATTCATTCCAAAAGCAATAATGTCATTCCCACTCACTTAAGGGACATGAATAAAATAAGTGACTCATTCACTAGCGTAGCTGAGTTGGCAATTCCGGTTAACTTGATTGTTTTAGGACAATAAATTAGATAATTTAGCTTTAGTACCATTTCTGAATATGACGTGTACCGGGCCTTTGCCCGTATTAGGTCTAAATGTGTGGGTATAGATGGGTTAAGCCATAATATGTTGTTGTTTAGCTTGGATTATGTTGTACCAGTGGTTACTGATGAGTTTTTAACATATATCTGCAGGGGGAGGGTTTCCGAGCATGTGGAAATGGTCCCTTGTTAGACCATTACCGAATAATTCTAAAATAGAGAGTTTTGCCGAATTGCTACCGCCTCCTGCCGATCTTGGCCAAAATGTTAGAATCACTGGTATCCGAGATGATTTAATTCACATGTGATAAAAATATCGTACCGGAGGTACAGTCCAGATTCCCGAGGAGCCACGGTACCGCGACGGACGGCGCTTAGCAAGGTAACAACTGAAATTGCAAAAATGGATGGACGCCATGGGTGAATGCATGGCGTCTTGCTTGATACTTCTTGACTATAGCAAGGCGTTTGATCTAATTAATCATGATATTCTGAGCAGGTGTGTCTATGGTTTTCTAGTTATCTTCGCGCAAGAACGCAGATCGTGGAGTTGGATGGGGGCGAGATCGGGGTCTGTCCTGATGAGGCATGGCATGCCTTAAGCAATCTCATGAATGTCACAAGGGGTGGAGACGTGCTTTTCGGTGTTATGCATGACCTTAAAGCATCAAGGCTCAATTTGGAAGAACTAGAGGGGCTTGTACCTGATATTGATGTCTTAGGCTGTAAGTTTTACTTGAATAACTCGGTTGCATTTATTTTTATTATTTATATTCCACCTAACTCTCCCGCTAACTCACACCGGAGCCTATTTCAATATCTATATATAAACCTATTCAGAACAACAAAGTTATCTTTATCGGGGACTTCAACCCCAACTCAAATACAAAAACAACTCAATGAAATGATTTCTTAGCACTGTGTGACTTTACACAATTCAATACTCTCTCAAACGCTTGGGGAAACTTATTGGATCTTGTTATTGCTAACATTGAGTGTGAGGTAACTAGGGATCAACTACCCCTGGTTCCTGAGGATCCTGCTCAGCCCACTCTTAATGTTGCATTTGATATGCAGCTCAGGACAGATACTAAGTTTGGGGACTTTCCATGCTCCAACACAAGTAGAAACTATAACTTCAATAAAGCTAATTACAACTTGATGTATCATCTACTTAATGTCACTGATTGGAACTTAATAATTAATGAGCCAAATGTTAATATAGCGGTTAATCACTTCTATGATAGACTTTGTAACATCCTTGACCAATCTGTTCCCTTATATGCTGTGAAGTCGGCTATAGTTAAGTACCCCACCTGGTGTACTAGAGACATTATTAACAGTCTGAATGTGAAGGATCAACTCCATAAAAGATACAAAAGGTCTGGCTCAAGCTTGGACTACCAAGCATGCTCAAATAAAAGACGGATTGTTAAGGCGTTGATCTACATTGCATATAAAACATACATAAATAATACTCAATCATCTAGCAGGAGCAATCCTAGGCACTTCTGGAAATACATTCGACAAAAACGCAATAAAACACGTATTCCAGGAACATTGACCCTCGGTCAGACTTCCCTTGACTCTCCACAAAGTATAGTAGATGGTTTCGCTGAGTTTTTCAGGAGTGTTTATGAGGTTTCTTCTGACTTTGACTTGGATGGTCTAAATGAGCCTGGCAATTCCCAAAATATCACTATCACTCACGTAACTGAATCTGAGATCTTCGAAGTACTAAGGAAACTGAAAAACTCACCCACACAATACCCTCCTTCATCCTGCGTGACTGTGCTGAATGTCTCACGGTACCACTGCACCACATATTTAATATGGCGTTCCAGACCAACATGTTTCCTGACCACTGGAAAATAACTAAGATCTATCCAGTGTTTACGGGTGGGGATATAAACAACATCTCAAATTATAGGCCAATTTCTATTTTGTCCAACTTCTCTAAGGCCTTTGAGGTGTGTATATATGATAATCTATTCCATCAGGTTAAAAACTTAATTACTCCTGCTCAACATGGTTTTTTACTAAACGCTCAACTGTAACTAATTTGACTACATTTCTAAATGAAGCCTATCAAGCTATAAATGCAAAAAACAACTTGATGTCATATACACGGATTTCTCGAAGGCATTTGACTAGTTGGATTATGGCCTAATTGCTCAAAAAATGTTCAAAATTGGTTTTCATAATAACCTGATAAACCTACTTATCCCTTATCTCAGTGGCAGGTCCCTACCCCCAACTATTGTAATGTAGTATACTACAAATATTTGAGTGGGGAGCTCCAAAAGAAAATTCGATTAGCCCAGAATGCGTGTGTTCGATTTGTATTCTGTGTAAATAAATTTGATCATATTTCTCCCGTATATGCTCTAAACAATTTTCTAAATTATGAATATCGAGTGAAGCTTCATTTTGGTGTATTTATTTTTAAGGTGTCCAAATCCAGATGCCCAATTTACCTGTGGGAATATATGATAGCAAGACAAGACCTACATAATTTAAATCTTCGATATACCGCAACATCGTACATCTAAATGTAGGGACTCTTTTGCCTTTTTGGCCATAGAGTTGCTCAACTCGGAGATATATAACAATATGATACTGAATTCATTGGCGGCTTTCAAACGGAAATGCAGGTCTTGTCTTTTCCACAGTATATCATAATGTTGTTAGTTGTTATATTTTCTTTATGTTAACTGAGATTTTTGCTTTTATTTAGTGTAAACATATTGATTAGTGAGGTGACATGGAAGAATGCCTTACGAATGTGTTACCTTTTGTATAATGGGATGTAATGTAATTGTATATTCATCGATTCATCATAATAAACGTTTTTTCTATTCTATTCTATTCTATTTATTTACTGCTCAGACCAATTCAAAAAACTGGTGGATTACCTCAAATATGTCTTTAAAATATATTTTGACCTTACTCCAAAAAAAGTTCGCAAGTTGGCTTACGAATGCGTTTTTAAATATGGCATCAAAGTTCCTGATCCATGGCATGGAAACAGGTATGCAAGAGAAGATTGGCCGACACTCCCAAAAAAAAATAAGGACCTTTCCATTCGCACGCCCCAGAGGCGCATTATAAGATCCTTTACACAAAGAGTGCACTATATAAAAATCGGCCTCTCCTATTGGTCGATCCGCATGGCCCTCCGCTCGGTTGGCTCGCTACGGGGGCTCAAGAAAAGGAAACTAACCAGGTGCTAACCCAAGACATACCCAAAATCAAGAAAAAAACTTTTAGAAACATAATCTTAAAAAAAAAGAGTTAAAAAGCGACGGGGTTTGAACCCAGGCCGTCCAGGTGAAACCCAACGATCTAACCCTCTACACCACGAGAGCTTCTTGACAGAAATTGATTGCATCACGAAGACATATTGTAATACGAGATGGATCGACCAATAGGAGAGGTCGATTTTTACATAGTGCACTATTTGTGTAAAGGATCTTAAAATGCCCCAGGCGCTACTAGCATTGTCTTTATATAAACAAAGCTACTAGTTTCCAAAGGCAAAGAGCCTCAAACTTTATTGGGAAATGCAAAAAATGGCATATAAATAAACCACAGAACTAAAGTGCATTTTAATCCCTCGGCGACTTGTAGCGTAGCCCTCACAAAAGACCGACTCAAGTAGCGGCTTAAAAAACTAGCCAATTGGATTGAATATCTTACTGTTGCTTCCTGACGGGATTTAGGTACAAAGACTACCTGTGAATTGTCACTAGTAAATGAAGCATTAGAAAAGATAGATCCGATTGTCGTACTGGTTTTAATTTTTCTTTTATTTTGGGCATATGGGCATGCCTTTATTGCCTTTGGTTAGTTTCGTTTGATGGCGCCCCCGAAGCAAGCGGAGGACCGTGCGTGAACTGAAATATTAGTTTAATGATAAAATATGGGTTGAGCCGATTTAAATGCCGTATTCGATTGATACTGGAGATCAGTTCAAAATGAACTGAAACAACTGATATTTCAAGTTCAGTGAGCCAAGCTCAAATGAAATTATGAAAATAATTAAAAAAAAGCCGATTGAGAATTGACATTTAAATGCCACTGAACTACTGAACCGATATAAGTGATCCCGGTTCACTTACAAGTGAGCTGGATCACTTTTTAGGTAGTGTGGGCAAAGTGATATTTTTACAATCGAACACGAATCAGTTCAATAAAGTTCAGTTAGATCGATCTGAATCCATCCAAAGTAGTGAATCGAATACGGCTATAATGCATGATACAAAGTAGTGGATATACAGCAGCTTGCATGTATTTTCCGGGAATTTATTCCAGTGCCCACCATTCAATTTGCGTCTACCTACGCCAATTTTGATCCTTCACGCATGCGTACGTGCTAATTCATATAATTTTCAAGGTTCTTTTTTTCTTGAATTTGGGCATTGGCGTGGGTTAGTCTTGTTTGGTTGCGCCCCCAGAGCGAGCGGAGGGACACGCCTGAAGTGAAATATAAGAACAACACCGGGCTGCTGTCAAATGCGCAGGTCCAAGCTTAAAAATTTGCGGTAGGTAGTCGCCAGTCACCATACAAAACATTACAACAATAATAACATATGATTGCCGAATGTATGGAATAATTGTGTAGGCTGGTATAGACGTCTGACCCACGAGGCCCATTGAAAGGACTTCGCTGGACCATAAAGACATCTATTTGTCAGAAATATGTGTCGGCAATTCGCGTCTACCTACAGCAAGTTTGAGCCTTCACGCATGCGTGCCTGCTAATTCATACACTTTTTGGTTATTTTTTCCTGATTTTAGGCATTGCTTTGGCCTAGTTTTGTCTGGTTATGCACTCGAAGCGAGCGGAGGGCCATGCATGAAGTGAAATATTAGAACAACAACATCGGGCTGCTGCCAAATGCGCAGGTCCGAAGGTCGAAAATTGCTGGGGGTAGACATGTCGCGAAAGGTTCGGACTACATATAAATATTACCAAAAGAAACATGATGGTTATCAGTAGAAATCAGCATATTACTCCTACCTCAACATGAACGGAGAAAATATTAATTGTGTCGCCAAATTTACCTATTTCTGAATGAAAAATGGGAATGCGATGAAGAAGTGAAGGGAGGAATTGGCCGCGCGAAAACAACCATCTTTAAACTTATGAATATATTTCTTCACATAAATATGCCACTACCACTACACACTCGAATACAAAGAATAAAGATTCTTTATTCCTTGCTCAAATACGTGTAGTACAAGGTGTTTTTCTTTCACCTACACCAACTGCACTTGGTGTCGTCAGTGTAGACTGTAGCTCCGAAGCAGCGAAAGAAAAAGCCATCTTACCTTTGTGATCGCAAAGTATTATTGCCTTTTTCATGATTTTCTTACAAAATTGTCTTGGGCCTTGGGCAGCATCAGCTTAACGTAGGTTAAGTTTTGATTTGTTTACTATTTTTCCGCCAGTTCGCCATTGTCCCACCATCCTGCACCAACTTACACCAACAAAATAGTCGGTTGAGAAAGTGCTGCACTAAATGACACTCAGAGCAAGTGCACCGGAGAAAGAAAAAGGGTTGGTGCAAAAGGTGTACTTAGTGCAGGCGAAAGAAAAACACCTAAAATGTTATGTATGGCCTGTTGTATTGTACGGTGTTGAAACTTGGTCACTTAAGGTTAGAACGCTGAATCGGATCGAAGCTTTTGAGTTGTGGACACTCCGCCGATTGCTGCGTATTCCCAGGACAGCCCGCCCACACAACTAATGATGAAATTATACGAAGAGCTGGCACAGAAAGACATCTAATAGACACTGTAAAAAAACGTAATGTCATATCTGGGACATACACTGAAAGGACCCCGCTCTACTCCATACCAAGATGGTAGAAGGGGACCAGGTCGAAAACAACACTCCTGGCTCCGCAATATAAGAAACTGGTGTGGTCTACAGGACGCCGCAGCCATTTTTAGACAGGCTGGACAAATGATCGCCGACGTGCGGCATAGCGCATGGCACCTGAAGAAGAAGAGGACGTGAGTGTACGCGACCCATCGACCAATGAATTGGTTGATGCGCGAGCCCAGGACTCGTCAGGCAGAAGGACTTCCCGAGTTCTGTAGATGGCTATGCGTGGTGTGAACTCGCGTCTACCTACAGCAAATTTTCGACCTTCGGACCTGGGCATTATTTGGCAGCAGCCCGGTGTTGTTCTAATATTGTGAACTAATATCGTAAAATGCATAAACTACTAAATATCACCCTATGCTAAGTTTGAACTTGAAGTTGGAAATTATTATATAAACATTAAAGGCAAACTATAAACATCAACCTTAAATATGCAACGCTCAGCAGATTTTATGATATAAATACGCTAGCGAACCTTCAGTTCAGGAGACTTTGTGTCTCACCTAAGTTTTCATGCTCGAGCAGATTGCTAGCGGACCTCTCAACCGCGACCCTATTAAAAGATAATTTTCAAAGAAAAAATCAGTAAGTACAAGTGCAAACTCTAAGTGGAACTTTAAGTGAGAAAACTAGCTATAAATGAAACACAACCACAAACTCTTAAGAAAAACTACATTTATAAAACAGTGACCAAAGACTTAGAAACAATTCATAAATATACCTCAGTCGAGAAAGCATGCGCACCTTAGTACATACTTGGGGATAATATAACCTTATAAACATTTCTGACTGAAAGACATTGTTAATCTTTTCTTGTTAAGTTTGACCAATATACGTTAATTGTTATTGTTTATCCGAAGTGCTTTCTTTATCATCTCTTTTCACCTGACGTAGAGCGATTCCGAATCTGAGCTATTCTCCATCTCCTGCACACTAATCAAGGCGTAGCGTCACGGGATAAAAACATTTCGTGACAATATTTTACTTCACGCAAGTCCCTTCGCTCGCTCCGGAGTTGTAACCAAACTAAACTAACCCATGTCAATGCCCAAAATCAAGAAAAAAGAACTGAAAAATATATGAAAGCATGTACGCATGCGTGAAGGCGCAAAATTGCGGTAGGTAGACGAGAATGGGTGGATATATTCTCGCCAACGGCGAAAGGAGTATCGGATTTTTCTGAGCAAAGTATCCAGTATCCGGTCTTTTTTACCCGATAAATAATTTTTACACACCTCTACTTTATTACGAATAACACACATCTTAATGGCCATTCGCACGGCTTCTCTTAACCCAAGATTAACTTAAGATGCACCTTATCTGGTGTATTTTTGTCGCAAATACACCAGATAAGGTGCACCTTAACTTTAATCTTGGGTTAAGAGAGGCCGTGCGAATTGCCATGAGAAGCAGCAGCAGCATACCAGTAGGGATGCACAAAATTTCAAAAACATCGATATATCGAATATCGATGTATCGAATACTTAAACATCGATATGAAAAAAATATCGCTTCTTAACCATCGATACATCGAAAATATCGAACAAATTACATCGATGTATCGTAAAAAATATTATATACATATATGTAAGCTTTCTACATTCCACATAATATCATAATTATCATCTAACATATACATATAACTTGTAAATAATAAATATTTACGCCAACTTGACTTGACAAATTACTCGTACTGCCCGATGTTTGAATTTTCTTGCATTTTGCCAATGTTTTGTCAAGTTTTGTGAAATACTTCCACAAAGCGCTTGGAGCCATATCAATCACTAAACACCGAAATTACTAAAACACGCCAAATTTTTAAGAACAAAGAACGGGATGACATAAAAGGAACAGACTAATTAAACGATAACAAGTAGGTATATAAAAGTAAAATATAAATATTCTGAGGATGAGGCAGATGAACCACCCGATAAAAGAATCTGTGAATACAGTTGCGACATATTTGATGTTTTACCTCAACTAAGCTGGCATGGTATTCGCGAAAACCATTTATCAAGAGATGGCAGATAGATTTGAAAGCTGTTTGTTTTACAACGGCTTTCTTAGATTGTTTGTTTTAATTAATAAAGTAATAAATTCGTCAATATAGCTACTTTTAATTAAATGCACTGTAAAACATAATTTAACGTGTAAAAAAAAATTAATAACACAACAAGTTTGTAAAAAAACTAGAGAAAAACAATGCCAAAAACGTTGTTTTTTTGGGATCCAATAGATGGCGATACTGGTAGGGGTTCTTGGGTATTGTGCCTTAAAGCCACTGTATTTTCGCCCTTATACATATTTATCTATGACTGTATTCTTGGAACTTGACGAGAGCACAAAGTTTTCGATCTCTCGTTCGTGTTACGTCATAGACATAGTTGGAAAGAAGCGTAAACTGAGTAATTTTCGCGTTGTGATGTTTCCATCGATATATCGTATATCGTTGTCACATATATCGATGTACGAGAATATCGACTTAAAATCCATCGATGCCAAAATATCGATATTTAAGTGTCGATATATCGATATTTTCGATGTATCGGAAAATATCGTGCATCCCTACATACCAGCATAACCTAAAAGCCGACCTGTCAAAACATAGTTTGGTTTTGGTTTGGATCAATTTTTCTATGGTTTGGATTCCAATTCCAAATATTTTGTGTTTTAATTAGGTACTCTTTTTGTGGCGTCCGATTAAAAATGACGAAACATTCTGGCCGTTTAAAATACGACAATAAAATAATTTTAGCCCCGATGGTTCGGGTAGGCACTCTCCCAACGAGACTGCTAGCACTCCAATATGGGGCTGATATTGCATACTCTGAGGAACTCATTGATTGGAAACTTCTTAAATCAGTAAGGAGAGTCAATGGTAAAAAGGCGATCTCGTGCTAATTTTTGCCAGGCTTGTTAACATATTTATTTTTAGATGCTCTTGGAACTGTAGATTATATAGATAAGTCTGATGGAACGATAGTATTTCGGACATGTGAAACAGAAAAAGATAAAGTGGTAGTACAGTTAGGAACTTGCGACCCTCAAAGGGCCTTAAAAGTGGCAAAAATGATGTAAGCATTTCAATTTTTTTGAGAATTTCTCGTGCAATACCTCATTATTTTTAGAGAAAATGATGTGGCTGGTATAGACATAAACATGGGCTGCCCAAAAGAATTCTCTATAAAGGGAGGCATGGGTGTTGCATTGCTATCGCAGCCAGAAAAGGCCAAAGCAATTCTTTCAACCTTAGTAGAGAATATAAAAATTCCTGTTACATGTAAAATAAGAGTTTTTGAGAGTATTGATCGTACGATAGAACTAGTAAAAGAGCTCGCATCTACAGGTATTGCAGCTATTGCTGTTCATGGAAGAACGAGATCAGAAAGACCACAGCATTTAAATAGGAATATTACAATTTCTGCTATAGCACAAGCTTTGGATATACCAGTAATAGCTAAGTAGGTACCTACATGAAAACCTTTATTAATTGATTTTATTTAGTCCATTATTAAATTATTTCTTTTAGTGGTGGTTCTAGGGAAATAGACAGATATAAGGATATATTACTGTTCAAGCAAAACTGTGGGGCAAGTAGTGTTATGGTTGCACGAGCAGCTGGAGGTAATTGCTCCATATTTTGTGAAAATGGCATGAAAGACTTGGAAGATGTTATAACTGATTATCTGAAACTAGCAATTGACTATGATAATTCACCAAGTAATACAAAGTATTGTGTACAAACTATGTTAAAGGAATTACAAGAAACACCAAGGGGCAAGAAATTCCTGGAATGTCAAACACTAGAACAAATTTGGTATGGTAAATACATATAAGAAGCAGTGTTATGGCTTTTCTGAAAGACACACTATGCAAATAACTTATGTTACAGTTGAAATTACAATATTACTGATATAATATTAGATGATTGCTTGCCTGTAAACTGCATTCTAATGGGTCATGCTGAAATTTATATATTTGTTAGTTTGTCAAACAATTAATTGTTAAATACTATAATGTATTTTTTTATTTTAGTGCGATATGGGATCTAGGTGATTACTGCCGAAAAAAGCAGTTAGAATTTCAAGCCAAAGGCATGCTGGGAAGAAGGCAAGTGGCTCCAGACATGTTCAACATCTCTAATAAAAGAATTAAATTGGATTGCGAAGAAGATTCAGACATATATGAAATAAAATGTGCCTTTATCAGAGTGAATTTTCCAACTGACCCTGATCTACCAAAGAGTAAACTGATTGTGTATTGTGGAAAAAACAAGCTCAAAGTACCTACTTATAGAATTATTAATGAAGATAAACTGTTCAGAGCTGTCGCAATCTTAGATGGGAAGAAATATAGTTCCTCTTATTGGTAATGGACTTTCATGAAAATTGTTAATATTAAAATATTAATGACATTTATTTTGTAGGGAGAAAAATAAGAGATTTGCAGAGCAGGGAGCAGCCCTAGCTTGTTGTGTAGCATTAGGATTAATAGATAGGCAAAGTTTAATAGATAATGGAAGTATACTTGAATAAACTAGAATTTGAACAACCCACCTTATTTTTTTTAATTACATCACGGTTCCAATATATTGCGAAAATGCTAAAAGTAATGTTGAAGGTTAATCTGTGGATGTAGTTCACAAAATATCAGGATATTTTGTGATCAGTCTCTGTTGTGATGTAGTTTTTTTTGCTTCCCTGATAGGAACTGCTAATAAAACAAATTTCGTATCAAATTAAGCGGCTTAGGGGTGTTAAGCACTTTAGCGTCGCAAATAGTACTAGTTTTTTTTATATAAAAAAAGTATAGTACATGGTAACAATTGCATTATGGTTTTCTGCTATTTTTTGAGAGCCACAGAAAATGACGCCTCTTGCGAGCAATTATTATCACAAAGAATGATTATTATAACGATAATGGGCGGGGCTTGGTTTCTTGAGCATTTGTTATTCGTGGCATTTAAAGATCCTTTACACAAATAGTGCACTATGTAAAAATCGACGTCTTCTATTGGTCGATCCATCTCGTATTACGATATGTCTGCGTGATGCAATCTATTTCTGACATGAGCTCTGGTGGTGTAGAGGTTTAGATCGTTGACTCTCACCTGGAAAACGCGAGTTCGAACCCTGTTGCTTTTTTTTATTATTTTTTAAAAATTATGCTTCTAAACAGCTTTTTTTTCTTGATTTTGGGTATGTCTTGGGTTAGCACCTGGTTAGTTTTCGTTTCTTGAGCCCCCGTAGCGAGCGGAGGGCCATGCGAATCGATCAATGGGAAAGGCCGATTTTTATATAGTGCACTATTTGTGTAAAGGATCTTATAATGCTTATTCGTGTCTACCATAGATAAATATTAAGGAGGAAGTGTCTACCTACAGTAAAAGTTTGTCTCGATTTTGGACATTGCCTTGGATTAGTTTTGTTTGGTTGCACCCCCGAAGCGAGCGGAGGGCCATGCATGAAGTGAAAATATTAAAACACCAGGCCACAGTTTAAACTGTGAGTGACCAGGCTGCTGCCAAATGCAAAGGTCAAAAACTTGCTGTAGGTAGACACGAGTCGAATGTCTTCGCGTTTCAGTCAGTTGCTTCCGTGGCTTCCAACAGGTCTAGTGGTTAGATGCTTTGCCTCTGATGCGACGCTACGGCTTCAATTCCCGTCAGAGGCAAGACTTTTTCAGGTTTTGTTATATTTGTAAAAAGATTTTTTTTGGGCATGCCTTGGGCCACTTGTTAGGTCAGTTTTAATCATCTCCTGATGATGCTAACATGGTTAGCGAAACGCGCGTCGAGTGCAATAATTCTGTTTCGGTATTGTGGATAAAACTCCGTTTTAGTGCATGTTGCCGAAGGTTCCAAACCCCAACATAGTACACGCTAATTGGCAACACTGCCTTAAACATTAGCGGACAGGTCGCGCCGGTCTAAAATCGTTCCCAATTACGAAATGCGTGGACGCGACTGTAGTGTAGGTGACGTTGAGTTATGAGAATTGCCCATGTCGTGGCGGTTCAGGAAAGATTTTCTAAGCGGTGTAGTGGGTGTAATTGACATGAACAGAGTCGTTGCCTGTCATGCGGGCGGCTAGGGTTCGATTCCCGTTGCATGCAAGACTTTTTTTTGTTCGTAAAAAGTTTTATTTCTTAATTTTGGGCATGCCTTGGGTTAGTTTTGGTTAGCACCTGGTTAGTTTCCATTTCTTGAGCCCCGAAGCGAGCGGAGGGCCACGCGTGAGTGAAATATTATAATACTTCTGATACAATCGTGTCCGGAACGCTTTTAGGCGCGACTTAGCCACTACCACCTTAAACCATATATTTAATACTACTAAATATATGCCTTAAACAGCCACTAGCGTCTTCACACAGCGGTTTGTTTTCAACTTTTTTTTGGTCACCATTATTTTGCATGGCCCTCCGTTCGCTTCGGGGCGCAACAAAACAAAGCTAACTTAACCCAAATTCAAGGAAAAAAATATTTTACAAACATAACCTTAAAAAGAATTAAAAACATAGTTTAGCACTGACGGGGATCGAACCAGTCACCTTCGCGTCACAAATGCACTATCTAACCACTGAGCTACCAGATCGTTGTAAGCAATTCAGTGTACCGCGAAGACAGAAGACATGGGTAATTCTGCCGATTCGGGTCGCGTCGTGGAAGAGTGCCCGAAAAGTTGACGACAGACCGCTGTCGGAAGACGCTACTTAAACAGCCACGGTCACGGTCACAAAATATAAATCAGGTGAGTGCAACGTTGCCAATTCCCAGTTCCCACTTTTAAATTAAAAGAGTATTAATCATATACGTAATATATATATGGTATTAATAATTTCAGTTTTTGTTGGTTGCGCCCCCCGCAGCGAGCGAAGTGAGCGGAGGACCATGCGTGAAGTGAAATAGAGACATTCTAAAATAATAAACGAACGCTCAATGCCGGTTGCGTTGCATATACTACCACCGAGTATTGTTCTACTCGGTGATACTACCGTGAAGATTTTCATGGTTTCATCATTACTACACTACACAAGCGCGAAGCTTCCGGCACTTTATTGAAGGGGTGTACGCAGCCCCTTGTTCTTCTTAACCTAGCACCCTTTGTGCTTGGACCTGCGCATACAAAATCGATTGACAGACAGTCGCCTTTTCTTTTAGTTTTTTTTTCTCCCTGCTAGGCTCAGCCAAGGCCACCATAAGGTGGCCGTGGCTCAGCTACCGAGCTGCCCAGCTTGAGAGGAGCATTTAACCTTAAACAGCCACGGTAACACAATATAAATCACCTGTGAGGGAGCGCAGCGTTGCCAATTGTTGGCAACGTTGGCTAAACATATAGAATTGCCCATGTTTGTAGGTTTCAGCAAATTGCTTCCATAGGCTCTAGTGGTTTAGTGGTACTATTCTGTGTTTATAATATGGCGGCCCGGGTTCTATTCCTGTCCAAGCCTTTTTTTAAAGGTTATGTTTGCTTCTTTTTATAAATTTGGGTAGCTTTGTATGGTTGCGCCCCGGAGGCATATATTTTATTCTTAACAATCTACAAAAGTCCTTTCGCCTGACGAGTCCTGGGCTTGCACGCCCATCACAATGTTTACATTTGTAACTTGCATTTTTTTCACTTTCCGCATGGCCCTCCGCTCGCTGCGGGCGCAATTAAGCTAAAGTAACCCAAGACATGCCAAATATAAAAAAAAGTTTTACACACATAACCTTAAAAAAAACACGTCTTGCTACTGCAATCGAACCGGGCCGAATCGAACCACTGAGTCACGAGGCCCACTGAAAGCAATTTCCTGGACCATTAAGACATATATTTGTCAGAAATGTGTTTACGCAAGCCTAGGACAGGTGTAGATGGTTAAGAATTAAATATATGCCTTTCAGCCAGCCTCGTGGCTCAATGGTTAGATACTGTGCTTGTGATACGGCGACCCCCGTCGATTCCAGTGGCAAGACAAGCTTTTTTGTTAAGTTTTTTCTTGATTTTGGGCATGCCTTTGGTTGGCTTAGGTTAATTTTGTTTGGCTGCGCTCCGGAGCGAGCTTCATGCAATCATGAAGTGAAAAAAATATAAATGTTAATATTGTGCAGATGGTTATGAACAAAATACACGCGCCCCGGGGCGAGCGAAGCGAGCGGAGAGCCATGCGTGAAATTATTAATACCATATATATATTACGTATATGATTAATACTCTTTTAATTTAAAAGTGGGAACTGAGAATTGGCAACGTTGCACTCACCTGATTTATATTTTGTGACCGTGACCGTGGCTGTTTAAGTAGCGTCTTCCGAGAGCGGTCTGTCGTCAACTTTTCGGGCACTCTTTCACGACGCGACCCGAACGGCAGAATTACCCATGTCTGCTGTCTTCGCGGTACACTGAATTGCTTACAACGATCTAGTAGCTCAGTGGTTAGATAGTGCATTTGTGACGCGAAGGTGGCCGGTTCGATCCCCGTCAGTGCTAAACTATGTTTTTAATTCTTTTTAAGGTTATGTTTGTAAAATGTTTTTTTTTTCTTTGAATTTAGATTTGGTTAGCTTTGTTTGGTTGCGCCCCGAAGCGAGCGGAGGGCCATGCAAAATAATGGTCACCAAAAAAAGTTGAAACCAGACCGCTGTGTGAAGACGCTAGTAGCTGTTTAAGGTGGTAGTGGCTAGGTCGCGCCTAAAAGCGTTCCGGACACCATTGTGTCAGAAGTATTATAATATTTCACTCACGCGTGGCCCTTCGCTCGCTTCGGGGGCTCAAGAAAAGGAAACTACCCAGGTGCTAATCAAAACTAACCCAAGGCATGCCCAACATCAAGAAATAAAACTTTTTACAAACAAAAAAAAGTCTTGCATGCAACGGGAATCGAACCCTAGCCGCCCGCATGACAGGCAACGACTCTGTTCATGTCCATTACACCCACTACACCGCTTGGAAAATCTTTCCTGAACCGCCACGACATGGGCAATTCTCATAACTCAACGCCACCTACACTACAGTCGCACAGTCGCGTCCATGCATTTCGTAATTGGGAACGATTTTAGACCGGCGCGACCTATCCGATAATGTTTAAGGTTAAGTGCAAGTACTTTTAGCTTGGCTTGTTTTTATCATATATGGTTACATATATGATATATGGTTTTTATGTATTGTAATTTGTATTGTATATGTATCTGTCGTCCAGTGTCTGAAATATGGTCTGAAAATAATGAAAACTGAAAATCATAGTACACATATTTGGTGAAAGTGAGCAGTGCTGAATTTTGTTAACGATTCTGAGTACTTTTTTACCGCATAAACCAAATATGACTGAAACGTATCCAACAGATTGGGACGTTGACGACTACAGAGATGATACAGAACCCGAGGAACACTGGGAACTTCGAAAGGCCTTTATGGAGGCCCATAAGGGCAGCTTTTCTGAGGAATATTTAGTCGCTTTGGCACGAACTTTTACAAATGTAGAATTCATGGGATGCAGGTAATTATACACTGAACTTTTCAAAATGCAATTGTTGGACCCAGTATTTATTAAAGTAATCCTGTTAATGATTAGTTTTAAATTATGTTTCAAATCATTAACATTCGGGTAACGATAGTAAATGTAAATCTAAAAAATATATATCAGAAAGACATGTCCATGTATAGCAAAACTCATGTTGGCCACAAAATACTGCAATGGTATTTAATATATGAGCCTTCAAAAGGATCAATCTTAGGACAAGCATTCAGAATAGTAAGGTTATGGGTGAGAGGACAATGAGAACTGTAATTAGTCCTATGAGCACCCAGGGAGATTCACTAGTATTTCCTAAGAGCCCCGGATGATATTTTACAAGATATTTGACTCAGACAATGAGGACAGTCAATATGACTATTAATTAAGTTATATACAAAGTACAAGTAGTAGAATCTTCTTTGACTTCAGGTGATGAAACACAGAGGAGCCACTGAATGTCATCAGGTGCACTAGGCTTGTAAGCACAATATTTTAAAAACTGACATTGAACTTTCTCTAGTTGTGTTTTGTATATGTTGCAAGAAGGTGACCACACAACTGAAGCATTTAAGAAAGGAGCAGTACAGTAAATGAAGTAATTTCTCATCTCAGACAGGTCTAACATGTGATAGGCTTTACCTGACCCCAAATCTAACCAAATTGACAACATTAAAATTATGATCATTAATTCTATAACTATTTTGGTTCTCACAGTTCTTTTTTCGTGTTTAAAAAAGGTAATGGAAAAGCTTTTGTCAGCATTTAGCAACAATCAATTGAACTTCAACTGACCGGAAAAAGCCGCTAATGAGTGCTCGTGCAATGGAAAATCACTTTCATCATCAATAATTCTATACATGCCTAAGATAATTTTCAGTATCACAAAGAAACAGGCTCAAAAATAGCAGAGTGCAATGGCCACCTTGGGGCACATCCAAAGTAACCTCAATGATTCCAGATTCAAATTTCCCACTTTTGACCTGTATTCCTTCCACTAACACACTTTGAAACCGCCTCACTGAGGGCTCATTAAAACTAAGCTTGGCAAGCAGTAAATTACGATTCACCCTGTCAAGCAACCTGTAGAAGTGTACATTACATCATCCCGAGAGCCATTCTCCAATGCCTTCAGCAGGACTGTCTCATATGGGACCAAATTGGAGATGGTCAATCTACTGGTGACAAAACCAAGCTGACCCGACTCAGTAAACTGTTTGTCAATTTCAGAGTAGGAGTAATTGTGTCACAATAGAGAAATATTAATTCATTTGGGTTGGCTACCTTATTTTTGCTTGGGGTAGTATTTAAATCGTCCAAACTATATCAGATCTCAATTTTATTACTCATTTTCAGCTACCCAGCTCCGGTTATGATTAAAGTTGCTGAATTGTCCAAAGACGTGGCCAAAAAGTACCGAGAATCTAAGAAGAATAAGTTGCAAAGAACTTTTGTCTCGGCATCCAACGCCGCAGAAAACAAAATAAGTAAGTTATTAGTCGATTGACTTAGATTTTATTTATCTTGCAAGGATATAACATTTTTACATTTAACATTTTTAACTTTTTAGAAAAGCGTCAGTCCGATCCTGGGTCATATTCATCTAATAAGAAAAGTAGATAATTTGGAATGTGGATAAGAAACCTGTGATGAGAAGATCTTTTAAAATTGACTGTAATCATAAAAATAACTTTGTATCAGTAATAAATTATATAGTCTCACCATTGGGATACAGTGCTTTAATTTGAGATTGTTATTTAACATTTTTTACACCTTCTAGGTACAAAAGTTTCACTTCTAGGATATATAACTAAGATGCGATACAGGTACACTTTCAGATTGGACTAAAGCATTCAGGGTATTTGCCCATTATAAATAAAAAAAAACAACTGTTGTTCTGACGTGTTCCTGTGTTCTGACTTATTTTCGCCGTTTTTACTCGTTTTTATTGGTGTAAATTCGTGAAAATTTGCAGAAGTCTAGTTCTCGATCTCTGTAATATTCCTACCTTATAGTTTGTTAGTAAGTGCTTATCGCTAACGCGAATCCACGGCTTTGTTTCACAATCGCCAAGAGCCATCATTACAACAAAAAACTGTTTAACTCCATATCTGATATAAAAAATATATAGTACGTTTTGTATGCTATAAACAGTGAAATTTACCATATTTCAGAGAATTTTGTATTTCTATAGTCTGTTTGATCTAGTGAAGTCAGTTTAACGCTATGTCGTGTTCCAAGTGTGATACAACTCTAAACGAAAAGGAGGTTAAGTACAGGATCACCTGCGACTTCTGTAATGCCACACACTGCCTGGCTTGTTCCAAGTTTACAACCTCTGAGGCTCAGGTAACGCAGATGAGGTCTAGGGTTATGTTATATGCCTGTGATGCATGTACAATTACTGTCAAAAACCGAGGCAAAGATCTAGTTGAGTGCTTTGCCTCGCTGAATTCTCAACTTCAAAAATCTTTTGACTCGCTCTACAAAAGTCTTGCTGGCAAAATATCTTCAAAAATTGATAGCCTCACCGCTTCTTTCCAGAATAAGCTGGTTGACCTTCATGATCAAGGAACTGCACTTTCAGCAGATATGAACGTCCTTACGTCGGGGCTAAAAGAGACTACTGAATTAATCGGTTCTTTTAAAGCGGATTCGTCCAAACATGGAATATGTAATATTGATGAAATCAAGAGTTACATTATCGAAAAGCTTGCAGCGAACAATCCTTCGACTGCATCTTCTAAGCTAAATGATTCGCGTTTGGACGATCTGGAACGCCAGAATAGTGACCTGCGTAAAAAAATCGTCACTCTTGAAAAGGAAATGCAACAGCTAAAGAAGTTAGTAGCATCTAAAACCAACGATTCCGCTTCGGCAATATTACCACCACATACGCAGCCCAGTCCATATTCTGATTCTAACACCAATACACGTCAGGTCTCTCAAGTAACCCCATCCTCAGGTATGCAACAAAATCTAAAATATAAAAGTTGCATGCAGTCATCTAATAGTCAAGTCACACCCTCGAACTCCAATAAACCTGACATCCGCATCCCTTCAATGCGCGACGGTAAGCAACCTATCATTATTGGCACTGGAACAGTGAACGGTCCCCTATTAGCAGGCGAGAGGCGTCAATGGCTGTATCTTGGTAGGTGTCATCCAAGTACAACAGAAGACCAAATTCTGGAATATCTCGAAAATCAACTTTGCATTCCTGACGCGAAATGCTTTGTTTTGGACAAAAACGATGATGTTGCTTCTTTTAAGATTGGAGTTAAGGAAACGCTTCTAAGAGGTCTACTAGAACCCAATCTTTGGCCAGTGGGTACCGCAGTCAAGGAGTTTCGTCCCCGACGGCCATTTCCGGCAAATTTTCAACCAAACCGAACAGGAGAGCATCGTCATTAGATCATATATCTATCGTTTATCAGAATGTCCGTGGTCTTAAAACAAAACTTAATAACTTCCTTTGTGCTGCCCAGGCTGAAGAATATTCCATAATTGCGCTCACCGAGACCTGGCTGGATCCTGATATAAATGATGCAGAGTTTCTAGGTTCAGACTACATTGTCTACAGAACTGACAGAGGCCCTAACAACAGTATTAAAAGTCGCGGCGGTGGCGTTCTTTTGGCCGTCAAGTCCAGCCTGAAGTCCTGCTGCCTTTCTATTGGCTGTCCCTCTGTTGAAGAAACATGGGTTTCGGTGACAATCGGAAATTCGGTTTACTGCATCGGCTGTGTATATATCCCGCCTTCAATGGATATCTCTGTCTATGAAAATCACCTAAGCTCAGTGAATAGTGCGTGCGATGCATTTCAACATGTGTTGGTCGTGGGAGATTATAACCTGTCTAATATTGCATGGTCTCCTAGTGACGATTGCCTGGGTCTCTTACCTGGTAACATTAAATCACCAAGTGAAATCTTGTTATGTGACACTACTACATTTTTGGGCTTATCCCAGTTCAACGATGTCATTAACGATCACAATACCATTCTGGATCTCTGTTTTGCTAATTTTGAACTAGAGTCAATTGTAAAGTGTGATGGGTTAGTAAATTGCGATCTCTATCACCCTGCATTGGAACTGTCCATATCCTGTAAGAGTTTAAAGTATTTGAATTGTGAAAATTACTCATACTATGACTTTAAACAAGCAAATTTTATTTGTATTGATAGTTTTCTTCAAACTTATAATTGGCTATTAATTTTAGACGATGATATCAATGTAATGCTAAATAATTTTTATACTGTACTCTATAACTGTTTTGAAATGTTTGTGCCCCTGAAGCAGTCTCAAATCAGTACTAGATTTCCGGTTTGGTTTAGTAGTAGTAGTAGTAGTAAGGGTGGGGGGGCCGAAGCCCGGTAAGTAGGCCTATAAGTCCCTTTTCACCATCCCCGATCCGCCCTCCCCTACCTGGCTACTTCCAACACCCGGCCCGCACTGAAACGGCCCGTCACCTTGATAAAGGTGAGGACGTCCTCCCAGTCCAGATCCTTTAGATCTTCCCGAGCAAGTGTTGGTGCTCCCAGTATCTTCCTCCTTAGGCGACTCCACCTATCACAAATTCCTATATAGTGGTATGAGGACTCCTCCCCTGTCCCGCAGTTCAGGCAGAGTGGGCTGTCCCTCACGCCGATAAGGTGCAGATGTCTGTTTAGGCTTCCATGCCCAGTCAGAATACCTACCAAGTTCCTGATGTCCTCTCGGCTCTTTTTTAGCAGTCGCCTTGCTTTGGATCCGTCAGGATTTGGAATCATTTCCTTGGCTTGTCTGCATCCTTCTTTTCCTCTCCAATTGTGTTTTGTCTTGCTCCAGGCCCAGTTATTTAGTTCCTGAGAGATTTGCCTTTTACTTAAGCCCAAACCAGGTTCTGGACCGACGAGGTGGCTCGTTGAGCCTTGTCTTGCCAATTCATCGGCCCGTTCGTTGCCCTCGATGCCACTGTGCCCTGGAACCCATCTGAGTCTTACTTCCTTGTGCACAGCCAATCTGTCTAGGGCGTCTCTACATTCCTGAACTAGCTTACAGCTTGCCCTGGGTTTTTGGATCGCCCTGAGAGCGGCTTGACTGTCCGAGTAAATATATATACTCTCTACACCTTCTGTTACTTCCGCCTTGGTTGCTACTTCCAAAATAGCAAACACCTCCGCCTGGAAAACAGTGGCATATCTCCCCAGCGAAGTGCTTTCTCCTGATTTAGTGTTGTCTAGGTATACACCGGCTCCGGATGACTGTGTATTAGCCATCCATGAGCCGTCATCCGGTTTGGTTTACAAACAACCTTAAAAACCTTATATTTCAAAAGAAAATTGCTCACAAGAGATACAAGCAATCAAACAGCGAGACGGATTATAATACCTTTTGTTCATTACGCATACAATGTAAGTCTGTTACTAGGCCGGGATTGTTATCGCCATTACATAACTAACGCTGAAAATGCTATAAACGATAACGCAAACTACTTCTGGCACTTTGTTCGGTCCAAATCCAACCAAGGATCAGTTCCAAAGGAGATGCACCTTAACACTGATAACGCCGATAATGGTAGTGATATCGCTAATCTCTTTGCACAATACTTCTCGTCAGTCTTCAACCCCGTAAATTTCTATAATGCCCATCACGTGTCCTCCATTAAATTTGAATCTATTTCCAGTATCAGTATCAGTGCCACTACTATTGAAAAAGCCTTAGCTGAGCTTGACACAAATAAAGGAGCAGGACCGGATGGTGTTCCTAACAGGGTATTGAAATACTGTTCGCACTCTCTCTACCTTCCCTTGTACTATATATTTTCTAAATCATTAAACTCTGGAATCTTTCCCAAAATCTGGAAGTTATCTTATGTGTGCCCTATTCACAAATCGGGAAGTAGGAACGATGTTGGCAACTATCGGCCAATCACTATTCTTTCAGCAATACCAAAACTCTTTGAACACTGTATTGAATCAGTACTAACTAAAGTATTTCAACAAGTAATAGTCTGTCACCAGCATGGATTCAGCTCTGGCCGTTCAGTCGATACTAATCTATTCCTTTATACAAACTTCATCAATAAATCCTTCGAAATGGGTGTCGAGACCCACGCAATATACACAGACTTTAGCAAGGCTTTCGATAAGGTAAATCACGCCATCCTACTTTCGAAGCTGTCCAATTATGGAATTTCAGGAATGCTGCTCTCATGGCTTCGTTCTTACCTATCCGACAGAGAACAACAGGTCAAAATTGATGGCTATTTATCTAAGCCCTTCATTGCTTCTTCGGGAGTTCCCCAAGGTTCCCACTTAGGACCACTTTTATTTAACTTGTTTATCAACGACCTGGGTGGTTTGTTGAGCACAAATTATCTACTATTCGCCGACGACATGAAATTGTTTACACGAGTAACATCAGTCCAGGACATGATCTCTTTACAGAATGATATTGACCAGGTTTTTAATTGGTGTCAATTCAATGACATGTCACTCAACATTGAGAAATGTTGCCTTATAAGATTTAGTAAATCAAAGGCTTTGTTCCCCCATCAGTATGCCATAAATAACACTGCATTGAAAGAGGTGTTTATTGTGAAGGATTTGGGTGTGTACTTAGACACTCATTTAACATTCTCAGAGCACTTCGAGAGGTTGACTAGCAGAGCTAACCGTATGTTGGGGCTTGTGAAGAGGACATGCCGGGACTTTAAAAACGTGACTGCTATTAATACCTTATATATCTCGTTGGTTAGATCTCTCTTAGAGTGTTCTAATATAGTCTGGTCGCCTTACTATCAGGTACATATAAACAGACTGGAAAATATTCAGCTGAAATACCTCAAATTTGCCAGGCACGTGCTTTATGAATCTGGAATCAATTTAACCATCGATCAGGTTAAAGCCTATTTGAACCACTCCACCCTTGCCCGTAGAAGAGAGTATTACGACGTCTGCTTTGCTTTTAAAATATTCAACAATGTTATCAAAAGTCCTGAATGTCTTGACACCTTCTGCGTTCATATCCCAAGCTATCAGACGCGTGCCCATTCTTTTTTGCATATCCCTTACTGCAGAGCCAATTACTTACTACATAGTCCTGTGAATAGAATTTCAGCAAATGTTAATAAATATTACAGCAGGTTAAGCTTTTTTAGTACGTCAGAACAAAGGTTTAAAATTATGGCTAAAAGGGTTATTTTAAGTTAACTTAAGCTTAGTGTAAGATTATGCTTTTTAAATTGTATCTTGTAAATGTTGAATGACGTCAATAAACAAATAATAATAATAACACTTAAAGTGTAAATTAAAGAAAATGGTAATGCTTTATTCTGAATGAAATTTTATTTTTTACAAAATGAAAATTCTACAGGATCTAAGTATGGATCTTTCAAACAATACAGTTAAATAAGTCACAACTGAGAATGCAAAAGAAAAAAAGCTCTGCTCAATTCGTTTGCTACATGTCTAATTTTTTGTCCTCCAGTGAGATTATGAAATAAGGAATTTCACACTTTACAACTGAAACCTATTGACAATTGAGGATTTGGTGAGATCCCGGTTGGAAAAAATAATTCTCGTTTTATCTGCTTTCAGGATTTATTTAATTTGTTTCTTATACATTCTAATGGCAAGCCTTATTTATTCACAGGTTGAAACCCATAATAACAATAATACTAACGCATAACACACATAAAATTAAAAAGAGAGTATAAAACTATGAGATAACAAATGACAATAAATGAATAAATGATTAGTTGTATACACAGTTTATTTCGAACAAAGTAAATAGTAACATCCAACCCTATAATATGTAAAATTTTAGTTTAGCATAAATTTTTTAAGGAGGTGATAAAAAGTCTAAATTAATATGTTTAACCAGTAATTGTTTGTCTTTTGAGTTTAATTTATTTATTTTTTTATTAAACAAAATATAATATAAATGTAAATAACCATTTTTGTTTAAACAATGAAATGAATAGATTCCATAATAAATAAATTCTAAAATAAATATAACCTAGATTTGTTCAATAATAATTGTATATCACGATAATAGATTGCTGCCAAACCACAAATTCCATTTATTTCGTAGAATTACTGTGTAGAGCTTCAATAGATACACTTAGCTGTTCCAGTCTTTGAATAAGCTGGCTCATAGTGTTTTGTGAAGTCTTCAAACTTTCATCTGACAAAGAAGGAACAGTTGCAGCTCCTCCCAAATCAAAATGGAGTTTAGCTAATTTTTCTTGCTGTTCTCGAATGTTGGTCATTTGTTCCATTGTACAGCCCCCACCAAAGGCTCGTAGTTTGCCAGAATGGAAGTCTGCTAGTAAACCGAGCAGGGCTCTTTCCATATGTCGAACGTCAGGCACTTGGGATATAAAAGAATGGTGGTGGATATCTGATTTAGGGGGTTCTACATACATGCATGAGGGAAACAAAAAGAAAAATGAAATAAATAAAACAATATAAGGTAAAAAGTGAATAATAAATGAAATTTGCAAATTATAATAAAGAACAAATAAGTAGACTATAGGTTTGTCATGTTTGTATTAAAAACAAATCTGGTTTCTTGTGTCTCTACATAATAATAAGCAGTTTTCTAGGTTGTACTTTTCAAAGAACAAAATAATCGGGCTGTTGCGCACTTTGGCGCCACAAATACTTTTATATGCAATTAATATTTATCCAAAAAGGAAGTTATTTTATGACATTTGTAAAACAAAACTTTGGGATTATGAACTTGTTTTATTAATATAATCATAAAAAGTAGGTACTACTTTTACCTACTTTTAATGGCGAAATATCTAGACCATGTGTTTTTCATCCTTATAATATGTATGTGCATGGTTCTTTTATTTATTCTTTGATGACTATTATGTATGAATTGAGTTAGAATAGCTAGCAGCGTCTAATAGTGGCCTTAATTTTTTTTTTTTTTTTATTTGGGGCATGCATCAGGTTAGTTTTTGTTGCTTGTACCCCCAGAGCGAGCGGAGGGCCACGCCACACTGTATTCGTATTCATGTAGGCTAGTGTATAACATTATATGCTTCTATAAACCTTCTACTGTACTTGTTTACATACAAAACTGCTACTTTATGTGGCGCTAAAGTGCTCAACACCCCAATCATACTAAATTATACTTTCAAGCAGAATATACAAGCAATTGTAAAAAAAAAACAAATTTTGCTTCATCTACCGACCTACCTTTATGTACATTTCTAGGTCTTGCTGCACTAGGTTTAACAGTTTCTCTAGCAGGTTTCTTTTCGTTAATGAACGCTATTTTCGAACCACCAATTGAGGGTGCTATATGGTTCTTACCTAGTGATCTTGATACTGAGCTGCGGCTTGTGTTTGCAGACGATGAAAACTATAAACAGAAACGTAAATTAAGTGAAGTATTATCCAAAGTTTTAGTCGTTAATTACTACTTTAGCGCTTCGTATGGGAGATATGACTTTGCTTTCTGTTGTGTCTGTGGGATCTTCTTGGACTGTACTATCATCATTTTCTGCATCACTTGAAACTAGCTGTTGAAGCTCGGAAGTTTCACCTCTTGATTCCATATCTTAGTATTTTATTGCAGATAAATAATGGGCTGGGAATTTGCATGAAAGATCCCAGATTTTTTTGTGCGACAGGAGCCTGAGAATTTGGCGATTCACTGAAAATGTCTTAAAACATTTGTAATTTTTGTTTTGACGTGTATTTTTCATAGATAAAACACTAAATGGTATTTGTGTATATTTCTATAGTAAATAAAAATAAATCTAAATCAAAACCATTGACGTTTAAAACGTCAATGATCATGGAACTCTGTTTGTTTGTTTGATTGATTTTTGGCTCTGCTCCTTGCGGGCAATTCGCCAGCTCATTAGGGGTGACCGTGACTTTGTCTGGCTCTAAACCATGCCACGACCACTGACTTTTAAAAATAAGTGCTGTGGAGGAAACTTTAATATTGATTATAGTACTATTTATATGTTAGATTCTGAACGTTTATAGGAGAACAGTTAGTATGTAACAAATACAACAATGGAGGGTACGTCACAATCTACGCGCTCCCGCACAGCAAAGGAGCTCAAATTTGGCGCTGCGTCTTCTAGGATAGGATACGAATTTGATGAGTTGTCTGGAAGCAAAAATTAAAATTTAATTTTATTAATATTCAGGAAATGATTAATTAATTTAATTGATCCCAAGTTCAAATTGGATAAAATGGTTCTAATGTTTAGGGGAACAGACGATCCCAGCTTTCTGAATTCTTCATACATGTTAAGACCTGGCAACATGTTTATAGGGCATTGCAGAAAAATATGTTCTAAGTCTTCCAATTGACCACATTCACAATTGGGATTATCCCTTATGCCAATCCTGTATAGATGGCTACCCGTCAAACAATGACCTACTCTCATTCTAATTATTGTAGATTTGTGTCGTCTGTCTATAAAATCGAACTTATTGAACCAAGGGGTTTTGGGGAAATCTTTTACTATTTCTGCATACCACTTACCTTTGTTTCTTAGGGAACAGGGAACACTTCCATTCAATATTAAATTCTTGTATAATTTTTTTTTGAGTATTGGAGTTATTTCCTGTTTATCCAGATCAATTTTACGCGGGACATTTAAATTCCTACCTATATTTGCTAGTTTATCTACGGTCTCATTACCTGGTATGTTTGCATGTCCTGGGATCCACGCAATCATTATATCAGTGTCATTAGCTTCTAGAAGCAATCTTTTTGTACGTAAAGTAATATAATCTATGTTTGTCTCAATTTTACACTTATTTAGTTTTTTGATTGCGCTTAATGAATCTGTGAAAATGATAGCTTTTGTAATGTTTTTTTGTAGAACTGTTCTTGCTGCTTCAGAGATAGCCACCATCTCAGCAGAACAAATACAAAGTTCCCCCGGAAGTCTAGCTGAATAATTATATTTTATTCCCGGAATGTGTACCTCGTAACCCACTCTTGTGGAGTTCTTTGATGCATCAGAGTAAACAAAGGTCCATAACAGTCTATATTTTTCTGTGTTACACAAAAATTGCTCCTTAATTGCTATATAATTTTTTTTAAAGGTAAATTTAAAATTCTTATTTTTCTAACTTGGTTTTCAAATTCAATTTCAAATGTGGGATAGGTATTACTTTTATATATTTTATTGAGATATGGTAACCAATAATTAACTGCTTGAATTAAATATGGTGAGTCCCTATTTTTCCAAAACCCCACATTTCTGCTACAAAACTCCCTGTAATGCATTAACATTGTAATCAAAGGATGGTTACAGATGCATACTACTTTTGCCAAAAACTTCACCGCTAACCATTTTCTTCTATATTCTAGGTCAAAGCTTGAGGCCTCCGATAAGAGAGCGTTTGTTGGAGTAGAGCGCATGCAACCGAGTGCAATCCTTAAACCTTGATTGTGAACGATGTCTAATTTGGCCAATGATTTTTTATTATTAGGCTTTATAAAAATACTACCATGGAACTCTGAATGGTGTCTTCTGAAAATAGTAAACAATCGATTTCCATTGGTAAAACCACAGCTTATAACCAGCTACTCATCTCTACCGAAATCGGCAAGTTGGTTTGTTATACCGTTGTTTGAATAAAGGAGTATAGTTAGCTAACCAATGAGTATGACAGAGAGACCATTAAACAAAGAAGGATACATATCGGTCATAAGCGACAAAACGGATAAAACTGAAAACTCGATGCGCTAGAAAAGATTTTAAGGTTGTCTGTAATAAAAATTGAATTCGTCTAACAGATATGTTTCGAGGCCCATAGATGGCACATCAAACAGTCGTATTAGAAATGATCACTTATCGACTTCGTAGTTAAGTCGATAACCATCGAATTATTTATAGAAATAAAATTATTAAAAGAAAAACAGTTTGTTATGAATGGAGAGAATAATGCGTAGTACAAACAGGTACCAAATAACTATTTTGCATACAAGTTGCGACATAAACTGCGCTGGGCAGACGAAACGGATAGGTACTAGGTACACATTTTTAGATAAATTTCGAAGTGAAATATTTTTATATTAATAGATAGGCAGTTTTTAAGAGGTTTTTTCCAAATATCATAGGCAAAAGTTTGTTTTGATTGCGAGATCTAAATGAAATAGGAAGTGTTGCATACAGGGTGTTTATTAAACTCTTGGAAAACTCCATTGCTTCCGAAAACGTGCAAACATTTTTTTAAGTATTGGTTGACCTCACAACAATGAACACTATACTCGACGTGCCGAACAGATTCACTAAATTGGAAAACACGGATACAATAATTCTTCTTATTTTATGATTCCATTGATTCGAAATATAGGAACTTTGATTAACACACTCTATTTTTATTTTTGTATTATGGGTAAGAAGAAGAAGAAGGAGGAAGGGACCCACCACACTCCCCCCAGCGAGACCAGAAGGGGCTCGCCAGTGCCCTTGCCCTGAAGGGGCCAAAGTGCCCTGAGGGGGCCAAAATGTGATAGCGTTCTAAAAATGACGAACTAAAAATGTTTAAATATATCTAAATTAAGCAATGGTTCTTCGAACCAGCTCCTAATTTTTGCCCTGAAGGGGCCAAATTTTAAGTTCTCCTTCTTATGAAAGTTCTTCTTCTCGACAAGTGTTCGATAGCTTAATTTGATTCTTTAGAACCAGATTCCGAGATCGCCCAGAAGGGGCAGAATTGTTTGAAATTCTCCTTCTTTTCCTTAAAGTCATCTTTATTAATATAAAAATATAAAATTCTTAGCGAACCACACCAGGTTCCGTGTGTAGCAAGGGCCACCTACCCAAAGTGGATAGATGGATAAGGACAATACCCTTCTTGGATCGGGCCGTAGCCCGGGAGGTACCGAAAACCCTCCAATTTGTTCCATAAAAGAGGTTCCCTACAGGGATACATTTGCTTACTCTATGAGCCTTGCGCACGGGTCCTAACGTGTTTCGTCTAGATAGAAAAATGTACAAAATTTACATATATGTGTACATGGTACACTTGACATGATAATAAAACTTTAAATTCTTGATAAAGCAGCTAGACGGGAGCACCCAACAGTCTGTCCTGCACGAATCCGCCCAGTAGATCCAAGTGGTCTTCTTGAGTTAGTCCTCTTACTAGTTCCTCGGGTCCAGGTAGATTGGCATCCCCCAGGATCGCCCTTACTTGTTCCCTCTGCTCCACGTAGTCGACGCAACTATAGAGCCTGTGCTCAGGATTGTCTTCTTCGTCTTGACATTCGAGGCAATCAGCAGCACCAAGTTTGCCGATCTTGCAGTAATAACCTGCAAATTGACCATGACCTGTTAGTAACTGCGTAATACTGCGATTAAATTTTAAGTCCATAATTCCCCTTCCCTGAATGCTAGGAAATATTCTATGAGTCCATCTGCCAGTGGAAGCCTCGTCCCATTCTGTCTGCCAGTTCCTTATTGTTCTCTGTCTAGCGGCGTCTTTAAATAATTTCTTACCAAGTCTGGGCTCGACTTGAATCTGAACACCATCTCTGCTAATCACTAAGCCCCTCTTGTACTTAATGTGATCTATTCTTTCGAACATCATCTGTTCCAACGGTGGTATATTAGCTAACACGGCCGCAGCCTGTGCGGACACTGTCCTATACGCTCCAATGATGGTCCTGGCGACCAAACCAATTGCTCCATCAAAAATGGTCCTCAGAGCCTCGGGGGGCGGCTGAAAGACTCTGGCCAATGCCCTTCTGAGCCACTGGAAAATAGTCCTAGATTTCGCACAAATATATTTAATGCGGGCTTGAAAAGTGAGCTTCTCGTTAAGGATAACTCCTAAATACTTAAACTGGTCTGCCCTAGATATTCTGGCTAATCCGATCCTCACGGAAGGATTCCTCGTAAGCTTCTTGCCAAACACCATGTATTTTGATTTCCCATGTGATATGCTCAGCTTGTTAGTGATCGCCTATTCCTTAACTTTCTGCAATGCGGTGTTCATTTGAATTTCCAACGCTGGTCTGCTGTTGGCACATGTGACGATTGCGGAAAAATTGAAATGAAAAACAAAACATTGGGTCGATTCAATCATAAATTAAGACGAATTGTTTCCGCGATTGGTGAATCTGTTCGTTGTATCTCCGATATTATGAAATATAAATAGTTTTTTTAAAAAGCATTTGTTTTTTTTGTTGGCATGTATTATCCTGACAAAGAAACTATATAAAAATGTTCATGCTCAGAATTGGTTTACCAGATACATTTCTAACTTCTGAGATACCTGCAGTGTGGATGCATTATACAGAGTGCGCAGCAAATTAGCCAGAATTGGTTAATTAATATTCAATTATTCTTGTTCGGTATCTTCTATCGTTAAAATGACACCACCTTGCCTTTGCCTAACAATTTTAATATTAAATTAAAATACAATAAGACTATTTTAAGACGAAAGGAGTACATTTACTCCTAACAACATTAGTTGAGCAGAAGCTGCTGCTGATAACTAGTGTTAGGCATGGGTCATTTGCGCGCCGCGATCACTTTTACCTTTCGCTAGGGATTTATTGCCCCGATTGGCAATAGGACAGTTGCCCGCAAAATAGGGATTACGGAATGGTGCCGACTGTAATATAAATGTTAGATACGTTACGTTTCATCCTCAAATATTTGAACATTTCATGCTTGGTCCTCCGCTCGTTACGAGGGGTCAACGAACAGGAACTAAACAAAACTAACCCAAGGCATACTCAAAATCAGGAAAAAAAATAAAAATGCTGTACGACAACCCAATATTACATCTTTTCCAACAACCATTCAAACAAACAATTTATATTACAGTCGCACTATGGCGAGGTCCTATCACGTTTGCAGTTTACGTATAAGCAACCGGAGCCCAATTGTCCCAGGGCCGGATTAAG
>MU183163.1:136319-158705 GCA_016904865.1 Pissodes strobi
TTGATAGTTTTATTGTTTATTTTTTGTCCCAACTGAACTAGTAAGCTAGAGCTATAATATCACAAGGTGAGCCAAAACGTTTGAAGCATAATAGCATGAAAGTTTTATTCCAAAAGCATAAATATGACATGAAATGGAAATATGAATTTAATATTAGTGCAAAAAATATGCCAAACATAAAGTTCGCCTTATTCTCTATGTTATGATATTTACTTCAACTTTGAAGTAATTTGCACAACAACATGTTTATCTAGGGAAATACCAATTAAGGACGATTTTCACATATAGGACTGTGCGCCTACCATGCTGCGGCCGTCGCGCGTCTTCTCTTTTTTCACGATAGCACTGGATGACCGCAACACGGTCGTAGCACAATCCTATATGTGAAAATGTAAATAAGGGCTGCAGTGCGTTGTATATGGAACATATAATTTTTTGATTTACAGTGACAAGGACACGGTAGGCGCACAGTCCTATATATATGAAAATCAGCCTTTACAGGCATTTAAGGGTCTTAAGCTGACATTATTTTGTAAAAGAAGAAATTCATATTTTTTTTATAAACATTTATTTCAGCCTTTTATGAATTTAATCATGATCTATAATTTTAGAATTAATAACGAAAATATGCAGAACGAGATGAAAATATTATTGGTTCATGAAATGGGGATCATATCATAATAAGGCACTTAAAACTAACAAACTTTTTAAGAACAAAATAGGTAACATTTTAGTACTTGTAGCGAGATAATTTGACAAATAACAAAATGCGGAAAAACAAGATTTTTTGCAAAAATGTTACTAGTGATGGCAATAAAAATCATGATAATCATCTTTTGATTAGATCGGGAGAAATTGATCATGGGTTGCATATTAAATCAAAATGTTTTTATTTATTCTCAAGTACACTACAGAGTTATAGACCCTAAATAGTACTACAATAGGAAAACTTAACTTATTTATACAGTGACCAAGACAGGCAGCAAGTTTACAGTACATAGAATTTGTTATTGTTGATTTCTTAGAAAATTTTTATGATTATAAAAATATAACTATTATATTAAGTTTAGGATCACCGTGTATCTGGATATGTAAATAATTAATTAATATGATAATTTTATGAGATACCGAAGAAAGATTTCTATACTTTGCCAACTTTCTGCCACATTGAATATTAATTTTAAGTTTGTAATTATTGTGATAAACCATTTATTATTTAAAAATATATAGTTCTTTTTTGTTCATCTTCACATCACACCATCATAGATAAATATATATAGCACACCATAAATATGTATTAATGAATGCAGCGGGCACAGCAAGACAGACATATAAATAAAAAATCTGAACGTTGACCCCTAATATAGCTCTCGGTGATTAAGAGGGATGTCCGGGGACCAAGAAGCCTGGGGATCCGCGCGGATATACATGTAGTCAATAGGAAGGTGCTATAAAAGAAGAGAAATATAAAATAGGTATATATAATTAATAATGTTAGAAAACCAACCGGAGGCAAATCTGGAAACTTTTTGTGAATTATTACAGCATATCTCCTCCTACGCGATCAGCCTATAAAAAAAACAAAAAGGCACAATAAATATTACGATACAAAATAAAAAATAATGTCACTTACACTGTCAGGCACATTGAGGTATTCTCATAAAAAATTTTTTTTCAACAATGCAAACTTCTAGAGACTATAATAGGGTGGCATTATTAATTAAATTTTTACATAGTAGAAAAATTGAATTTGCTAGCATATAGGAAAATATTTCATTAAACAAAATCGGCAAAATTGTATAGATGTAGATCGCGATCGCCATTTTTAATAATATAAATAATATCAGCAGTGTTGCCAGATCAGTTTTACACAGGGTTGCCAACTGTAACAAATATCAAAACCGTACTGGTGGCTAAAAAATTACCGTATTTTTCAAAACAGGACCGTACTTTCGTTATTTCACATATGACGTCAGCATTAGACCTATGCGTTGTCGTTTTTTAAGCCGTAGATATTTCAAACAAATAAATTATTTTATTAATATGCAAAACAAACGTGCTTATTAAAATATTCATTTTTATAAAATTTTACAAAAATAAAAACAAAAGCTCTGTCCGAGAAAAATAGTTTTTATACATAGTAGTTACCTATATAGGTATATACATATAATAAAATAAATATAATACAAGTACTCCACATAATAAGAAGCAAAAAAGAATAAATGAGACGGGCATTTGAAGAATGAAAACAAAAGTTAAAAATATAAAATATATAAAATAAAAAATGTATTATTTCGAAATCATAATTCTACTTCATCATCATCATCATCGTCTGACAACTCCACTTTATTAGATTTTGGATATAATTTTGAGGTTGTCATTCTACTAAGCAGATCTTTAGTAACTTTAAAATTTATACAATTCGTCTTCGAAATGTATTCCCGGCTTAGTAATAAGCCGTTAACAGTGTCCGTGATTAAACGATTTCTTGATTTTGTTTTAATTGCGTTGGTAATGCTAAAAATACGCTCACAAGACGCATTTGAGTGAGGCAATGATAAAATATTTAGTACAAATACCGATAAATTTTTAAATTTAAATTCACCAGTATCTGTTTGAAATTTACATAGCTTATACCAAAAAACATCAATCTCATCATTTAAGTCAAAAGCGTTATTAGGAAAAATATAATTAGGTAAAGCACGCCATTCCTCATCAATATATTGTTGAGCATCATTTTCGGAAAAAATATTTAATTCATTTAATAGGTCGCTTAAAGAAGGATAACTCTTCCTTATATTAATAGAAATAGCATTTTTGGGTAAAAAAATATGTGAGCTAGATAAAACCGTATCATTAAAATCAAATCGCGATTTAATTTCTTTGCCAAGAATTTTAAGAAATGATCTACAATTTTCGTAAAAATATGAAAGTAAATCGCGATTGTTTTGGATCTCAGGTTTTTTCAGATGATTTATTACTTCAACACCTAAATATAAGTTGGAATTTGGTAAAAAATAAGTTTCGTTTTCAGGATTAATTTGAGATAGATCAGTTTGCTTAATGTATGAATTATCCATATAATATTGTAGTATTTCGGTGTATTTTTCTTTCACTGCAGAAAATAGATTTGCTACTATAACCTTATC
Organism: Pissodes strobi; assembly: GCA_016904865.1. Classification (NCBI taxonomy): domain Eukaryota; kingdom Metazoa; phylum Arthropoda; class Insecta; order Coleoptera; family Curculionidae; genus Pissodes; species Pissodes strobi. The sequence continues at coordinate 139,469 of MU183163.1, forward strand.
TGATGATTGAAATATTGGTTTAATGCATTAATTTTTGGCAAAATAAAATTTAAAAAAAGGAAATACATTTTAATAAAAGGATCATTTAAGCTTGAATGAATTTGTTCTGCAGCTAAAAGTCGCTCTTCTAAGTATTTTTTGTTGAAGAATAGTTGTAATGCTGGCCACTGCTCCAAGATTCTAGTGACTACTTGTCCCAATGATAGCCACCGCGTTTGTGAGGGATGTAATATTTTATGAATTTCTACTTGAGCAAACTGCTGAAACTCTTTGTAATCAAACTGCCTTTTAGAGCTTGCCTAAAAATATTTAAGTAATTAATTTATATTATTTTTTCTCAACAACTTAATGATACCTACCTTAAAAAAGGTATATACGTTACGCGCTAAATCCTCGCACGTTCTTGGCAACTGTTTGCGTGCCTGACTGCAGCATGTTCAAAGAATGACATATACATTTAAAACTTACTAATCCCGGGCACTGTTCTCTAAATCTAGAAGCAACAGAGTTGTGTTGACCCATCATCATGTTGCATCCATCGGAAGCGAAGCCAACGATATTGCTTAAAGGAACCTTTCTCTGTACAAAGGTATTTATAACTAAATTGTATAAATGTTCCGCAGTGCCTTGATTGCTAGAGTCCTTATTTGCCTCAAACGTAGGGATATATTCCCAAAGAGGTGTACAAATTCTGTTTTCACTTGGATCAAAATATTTGACGACAATACATGCCGTTTTAGTCACAGCAATATCTGTTGACTCGTCTATTAAAGCACTAAACTTTCTTTGTTTTAAAATATTTGTTAGATTATTTTTATGGGTATCGCCAATAACATTAGCTATGATATTTCTAGTCTTTGTTCTTTTAAGAGCTAATTTTTTGGCAATCTTTGATTCAGGCAACATTTTTTGAAGGAGAGGCGTTAGGTGGTCCATTACGCGGAAAGAAATGTTGTGTTCCGCAAAAAAAGCGCTAAGCATTATTTCGGCTTCTTTAACAGCAACATCGTCAGTCGTTGAGGCACTAGCATTTGATTGTACAAAATTAAGCATTGTAAAAGTGTTTGTACCTTGCCTTATGTTTATTAAATTTTTATGTTTGGTCGAAATTAAGTGTTTTTTGACATTGCTTAACTCTGAAACAAATTCGCTGCTACAAAGAACACATTTGGCTTTATAAATATTTCCTTCTACTGGCCGCAACCATGCTTGGTAATCTGGATTATTAAGCCATTCGCGTCGAAATTTCTATATCAAATCAACAAACAAAAGTTTATAAATTAAAAAATATTTTTCTAATTTTGACATTTAATATGACACTTTTCAAAACTGATGTAAGTGACAGAACGTCGTACTTTTCCTAACTAGTTAGGGTTAGTTTGGGTTAGTTTGGTTCAGTGGCGAAGCGTACGAGTAAACAAGGTAGACACTGTCTACCCTAAAATTGTCTACCGTTTATTTGCCATTAATTTATTTGGTGAAATTGTACTAGCTTTTTAACTATCATTTTAAAAAACCGTAATAGGTACACAACACACCACCGACTTGCTCTCCTTATATGTCTACGAATCTCCAAACGAAATAAAAACCGCCTAATTACAATTCCCAGATCCCAGGAAGACATTTCGAGATTTGTCTTCTGCACTAATCCAAAAACGCATCAAGCAGGTGACAGGCTGCGAGTCAGAGGTCTCGGCGTTCAGCGTACGTCCGCGATTTTCTCGGGGTCGAAAGACATTACACGCTTTGTCTATCGTAGTTGACCAGCTATTTTTATTATGCTGCTGCGGAATACCGTTTCCGGGAACGCTGCTGCTGTAAGCTATGTATATGTTTTTTTTCTTCAAACGTCAGTAAATCCGTCATTACTCGACTGTGTAGACGGCCGTGAAGTTTCGTTTTTCCTCCGCCGGAGCTTTACTTTTCACTTTTCCGCCGGCGGAGGTAAAAGTGTTGTCATAGCAACATAGATACAATACAAACAGACAACAAAATAAGCGTCAACAACTCAAGATTTATAAAACTACAATTTGTATTTATCACTCAATTTGTGACTGCATTTCTAAAAATCACTAATTTAGGAACAAATTGGTTATTATTTAATCGAACTTACTCAATAACTGCTTATCAATACAGAATTAAAACGCAATCGGAGATGCAATCTTAAAAAAATAATTATTCTTGACAGTGTCCACTGACAGCTTTATGTTACATCACCGACACCGGTCTAAGCAAGGCCACCTACGACCGTGGTCTAAGCCGCCTTGCGAACCCATTTATCTCTAATAATAATTAGATATTATTACTATTAAAAAGAGATGTTTTTGCATTAATTTGTCGACATTTGAAGAAAAAACAGCATATTTTATTTGGAGGAAAAGTTACTTTTCATGGCTTGCTCTCTATTACCAGCCTCACTCCGCTCGGCTGTTAAACACGAGCGCGTCATGAAAAGTATCACTTTTCCTCCATATAAAATAATATACTATTTTTCTCCGATTGACACCAAATATTAATTTTGCAGACACATATCAATCAGCAAAGTATTACTTTTCCTGTCCAGGCAGCAAAGTAAGTACTTTGCTGCCTAGGCAGCAAAGTGATTAGTCTCCATGGGAATAAAACGTTTGACATAAGTTGTCAAACTATAATTATTATGGACATATACATTTCCATAGCAACCAACCGTTCCAACAATTGCGATTTCTATCAAATTTTGTCTTAATTTATCACTACAGGAAAATAAAAAGATTGTGGGAATTGTAATAATTTGCAAATATACAATATACATATATCATAAACAATCGGAGAAAAATTTATATGTTCAACTCGGCAGCAAAGTAGATTGACTGCCTAGTAAAACAGATAACTATTATCTAATATTTATGTATGTTACTTTTATATATTAATATGTATTTTTTACCCTCTCTAAATTTATTGAAGTGAAACTTCTTTAGGTAGTCAGGAAAAAGTGAAAGATGAAACCGTTATCAAAGTGAAACGCCCTTTTTTAATTAAGCATGTTCCAGTAAAGCTAGAGGGTTGAAATTTTCAGGACATGTAGCCCGGGTAAAATGAATTTTCTGGACGAAAACTGGACCCCCTAAATAGTTATTTGTGTATTTAGAGCGCAAAGTAACGGATTGCCGCTTGATAAAGAATGTTACTGCGCGACGCGTAACGGAGCGCAGTAATCTTTCGAAAACGGCAATCTTACTTTGCGCTCGAAAAACACACAGAACTTTTTCTACAGCCGCATTTTTTAAAATTAAATCCACATTTTTCCCTATACTTATTCTGAAATTTGCAAATGACTGTCAGTTTTGACATATTATATTCTGGCTTCAGGCATATTTAGAACAGGATTGGCATCAACAAACTGTAACAAACGCGCGACTGTCATTTATTTATCTTCGGTTTCCATGACCATTCATTCATAGCACACTCGACGGATAAAGTGAGATTTTTCTTTTCCATGTTCGCGCTAGAGCGCAAAATAAGGATCCACGGCATTCGTCGATTTTACGATTTCATTTCAATTTAGTAATTAGATATTTTGCGCGCGGCTGTAGAAAAACTAATATAATTAATTTCGGGAGAATGGGAAGAGCTACAGGGTCGAAATTTTTATGGTAGGCGCGCCTCATAGGGCGGCTACCATTGACCACATGGAAACGGGGCTCTAATTTAAGGGGGATTTTGGGGAAAAACCGTTTTTTGCCGATATCTCTGCAAACGTAAAAAATTGTTAGGGACGTTAATTAAAAGTATTATAAAACGAAATAAAGAGAAAAATAAAAACGTTAGAGAAACGCGGATTTTAGTGAAAAAAAGGCAATAGTTCAGCTACGAGACCGGGGATGGCAAAAATGGGAAGAATAAAAATGCTTTATGCCAAAAAAATCAAATTTTTTGAAAAAATGGGAAAAAATTTAAAAAAAAATCTAAAAAGGTATTCGGAGAGTTATTAAAATTATTAAAAAACGGAATAAAAAGAACAATTAACGAAAAAAAAACAAGAAATTGGTCGGAAAGTTAACGAAAGTATTATAAAACCAAATAAGAAAGGAAAATAATAATAATAAAGAGGTACAAATTGTTCGGAAGGCTACTAAAAGTATTATAAAACAATATAAATATAAAAATAACAAAAAAAAAATTAGAGAAACGCGGTTTTTCTGTGAATAAAAAGTTGAAAAAAGGAAAAAAAATATGTCGACATCGACCGGGGCAAAAGTTGAGAAAAAAGCTTTAAAAAACTCATTTTGTAATATCTTTTTCAGAAGTTTCACTTCAGTTGTGTGCTTATAAAGGTGAGAAATATATTTTTTTTGTATTTTAATTAGTATATATCATTGTTTTTTTTCATAAGGTTTATGAAATGGAGAAATAATAGTTGATAAGCGTTTTTTGATATTAACAACGATTTTTATTATTTTTGTCTACCCGAACAAAAAATGCACGCTTCGCCACTGGTTTGGTTGGGCCGGTTTTGAACTTTTTGATACTAATACCCGAGTACATCCACCACCGAGTAGCGACAGAAACCGTCGGAACCTTTGAAGTTTGGGGGTCAAATTTTCTTTCTCTCTCATCTGACGCGTTTGACAGATAAACAATGTATTTCACTGGTTAAATTGTGAAGAACTCGTTTACACTATCGATAATTTGAAGTGGACTTAATGAGATAAGGATATTTGCGGTTGAATTAATATGAATATCATTGAAAAACTTTATTAAAAGAAAATATTTTGTTTTCTTTATTTTATCACACACAAAAGAAACATTTTCAATTTATAGTCTAGAAAAATTAAATTTGGTGAAACAAATTAACAGAAATAGTATTGCAATATAAATGATTTTTGAAGTGAATACTTCTTTGGTTTTATGAGAGTGATTTTTCAAGGCCGCGTCACATCGTTTTCTAATATTCGTCCCGCGTTATGAAAAAAATTTGTATCATGAGGTATGATAAAATTTGTATTATAATACAAAGAGTGTGGCACAGGTATCGGAACCGACTCAAGTAATTAAAATAAGTTGAGAATAAGTGAAATTAACCGAAAGTTGATTGGACGACTAACCCAAACTAACCAATTATATTAAAATTGATTATAACGTATCGGAACCGGCTCAAATAAGTAAGATTAGTTAAGACTAAGTGAAACTAACCGATAGTTGAATACAAACTATATGTCCTTCTTTGCACAGCATTGCAACGCATGCGGGATACAGCTGGTAGGGCTAAAAAATACATTTTGACATAAAATTAATACTTAGTTATAATTCTTAAGATTGCGACTGGGTGCCATTTTAAAGGTATTTACACAGTTTTAATTGCGGAACATAACGTGTTTATTGTCACTTCCTATGGTACTTACAACGCCTTATCAAAATCTTTCAATTATTTGTTTAGCGTTAATAAAATATCGGCATAAACTTGCCTCTCCAAATTTGGGTACTTTGGTAGCCACAAGACACAAGTAGGTAAATCTAAACTTTATTATATATTTTTTTAAATATTAATAAATAGTTTATTTACCGTCTATACATGCATCAAGTTTCTTAATTTATATTTATATTTTTGTTTTTGATTTATTAAATTTCAAATCTCTTTCTAAATGTTAATGTGTAAAATATCAAATATCTTAGATCTAACAAATAATTTTAACAGAAATAGTTTGGAAAAATTATCACAAGGAGCATCAAATTTCATATTTTTAAATAAATGTAATAGTGTATTTGAAATCTGATCCCCTATGGAAAATTTCTCAAATTCCTTATTAAAAATGATTTCTAAATTATAAATAAAAATGACGAAAGATTCTGGGGGTGTAGACAATCAAAAATGAGAACTTTACTCAAAAGCTATTAAAGCACATTTAATTTGAACCTATTCAATATCTTAAAAAAATTATTTTGATAATAAATCTAAACTAAAATTTTAAGAAACGTAACATCAAATTCCTTTTAAAAGTGTAATTGAAAGAATATTAATATGTATAAGTAAAAGAAAACTTAAAGGAAAAAAATGGATTTGTCTGGTTTTGCAGGAATGGAATGATTTTTTCTATTTTTCATGTGAATTTAGTGGCTTCTCGTCATATCTCTGTTTAAAAATCGAAAGAGCTGTCGAAATTAGTGGAAATCCATGCCCAACTCGAAAAACACAAAAAGTGGGTTTTCGGTTTTTGCATCAGCTCCTCATTTAATAAAATATGGTGTTATTCCGAAAATGTCTAATTAATGGAATTTTTTTTTGTAATTTTGAATATCGGAAATCTATTATGGAGACGAAAATTACATAATAATTCTATTTGACTAGTAATTTGCTCTCTAAACATGTACAATTTTTTTCGCGGAAATTCTTTATATGGAAAATATTATAGAAATCATTTAAATTGGCATATTAGTTTCATGTGTTTTGTTAGTTTGGATTAATTTTGGTTCTGTATTAGGTAGGTTTGGTCAAGCGCGTAGTGCGCTTGTCTAATTGCGCTTGTTCGATTAATTAAAGTTAATTTCGATTATTTTTGCTACGCACGCTTGTCTCTTCACTCTGGTTAATTGAGGTTAGTTTTGGTTAGTCTGGGTTAATCTTGACAAGTTTGGGTTGGTTTCGGTTAGTGTTGGTTGGTTTTGATTAAGATGGATTAGCTGTAATTGATTTAGGTTAGTTTTGGGTAGTGAAGAGACAAGCGCACGTAGCGCGCTTGTCTCTTTACTCTGGTTAATTAGGGTTAGTTTTACTTAGTCTTGGTTAGTTTGAGTTAATCTTGATTAGTTTGAGTTGGTTTTGGTTAGTTTGGGTGAGTGTTGGTTTCTATTGATTAGTTTGGAAGAGCTGTGGTTGGTTCGGATTGGTTTTGGTTAGTTGGGAATAGTGAAGAGTCTTTTTCCTCTGGTTAATTGGGATTAGAGAGGTAGAGAGGCACTCTTAGCCAAGATTTTTTTTTCAAATACATTTTCGCTCTTCTATACTTTTATTTTTTTTTTTGAAAATGACAATGATGTATTTGCGGCGAAAAATGTTGATTGTCCTGCGTTGAGAGAGATACTCTAATACCAAATAAAAAATTTATTCTTTTTCTAACGGATTTCCGCTAGACGAAACTTGACCCATGATCGTAACAAATACATCAACCGCCTGACTATAAATGAAACATCCTTTGCTCCGTCATATGACAGATAAACAATCTATTTCGCGCAGGCGTCATGAAAATTGAAACCCGTAATGTCGCTACTCGGTGGTGGATATACTCGGCTAATACCATCACTATCACTGGACATATTTCAATCGATTATTGGTATTCCCAAATTATAACTTAATTTCAACAGTGTGAACAGAGACAAACTTTATGTGTAGAAATAAAAATAAGCGGGAAAAATTTGCAAATCAAGGTCTGATCTTCATCAGCTGATATGGTGTGTTCCGTAATCATACTCAAGTTAGTTCGCGTCCGTGCAGACTGCAGGGTGCAGTGCATGATCCTTTGGAATAATACCAAATATATTTTAAATTTTTAGGTTTAAACAGTTGGTAACATATAGAAACTCATAATGAGGAAGAAACGTTAAAATACCGTACTCTTTGGTTACGGTCTTTAAGTTGGACCGTAAACCGTAATTTATTTTAAAATACCGTAAAAGTACGGTCAAGACCGTACCATTGGCAACCCTGGTTTTACAGTTAGGTAGTAGATTGATGTAAAAAAAATAGTAGATTGATTAAAAAATAGTAGATTACAAATTCACTGTCTAGCTTTAGAAAAAAACATACCTATTCATGGTAAAACTGAAGTAAAGCAGAACTAATACCACTAACAGTAAACTAATAACACCTGGTCTTTGTTTATACAAATGACCTGGTATTCAGTCGGTTTTGACCGTTGTTTGAAACAACGGTTTTGACTAAACCACGGTACAAGGACAAACGGTATAGTATTCCGGCTTCCGGCAGCCAAAACTCGTCGAGTTCGCGCATTGACGTAGTTTGCGTAAGAAAATCAAGACGACTGCATTCGATTTATATGGATTTGTACACTAAATCTACTCAAGGCACTAATATTAGATATTTCCGTTCCCCAAAAAATAAAGAGCTAAAAGAGCTGTGTAAAAGGTGGATCATTGCGTGTAGATGGGAAGATGAGATAAACGTAAAGAATGGTATATATTATTTAACTAAATAGGTGTCTATTATGTGATAGGTTGTAATTAATTTATAAAAGAAAATAATACATCTAACTTTTAGCTTACATATGTTCTGTTCATTTTGACAACGTTTATTTTGTTGAACGTACACTTATAGAGAAGTTATTAAATTATACATCAAAAACTAAGAGAGGTCTTAAACAGGATGCCGTACCTACGTTAAATATACCTGGAAAGGAAAATAATAGTTATTTTTGTTACAAGTACCTAAAATGGAGTTTTTCAGGACGAATCATTGCTGTTTCCGGACGAGGCGTTAGCCGAGTCATACGCTCCCAAAATTTAATTTTTATTTATACGCTTTTTGCAATTCTTCAGAACGCCTAAATTTGCAAATTTACCTTAATTTTTGAAATCATAATGTACGACAAAGTTAGCTTAGAATTTGATATCGTAGCAACTATTTGACAATTTTGTCATGTCATTCGAAATTTGACATTTAGACATATTCAGGAATTTTGGAATAGTCCGTAAAAGTTGCCATGACGACTTTTAGGGACTAGGCCTAAAAAGAAGCATTTTACAGACTCAAATGAGTCCGTAAAATAGCTATTTTTGGGAGCGTATGACAAAAAGGTAATTTAGATAGGTCTTCTCGTATGGCAAAACGAAGAAAAAATAGTGATACATAGTTTCAAATAGCGCTATGATGGATTTGGACATGGACAGTTATAGTTTGGATGTGCCAACTGAAAACGGTGTGAGAAGAAGCAATGACCTATTGGATATGCCAGAAGACCACCTACAGCTACACTAGAAGACTTTGAAAGCAAAGAAAAGATCACCCAGCAGTCTTTAAAGTACATAGCTTGCTATGTGGCGTGCAAGTTGAAGCATAAATATAAATTAAACATTTTAGCTTTTACGTTGTGAAAATAATAACTAATAACATAAAAAATACTGTATATTTATTTCAATTGTATACTTTAGAATCTCAGCACGCAGAGTGTGAATAAGCTAGTAGTATAATTGGATAAACAATTATTTCTCCACATGAAAAACATCTTATCACATAGAAAAAACATTTTTGCCACTTGTCAAATCAAAAGTTTTTTCTAAATTTCATAGATTTTAAATCTATGCAATTCTTGTCGTGAAACCAATATATTTTAAATGCGCGTTATGTCTGAGACTCTACGCAAACTACGTCACAGCCCGGCAGCGGTGCGCAATACTATACCGTTTTACCTTGTACCGTGGACTAAACACGCCGACACAGACACACAAGTGACAAGTCGTAAGTAAAATGCTATAATGCTAATGAGGTTTAAATGATTCAAAGAATGAGCCGATGAATCCCTTATATGTACATATAGAACTTGCGGCGGTGGTGCCATCTTTTAAAACTGCTTAAAAATAGCAACGTAATCCCACTGCACAAAAATAATTAAGATGTTATGTTAGAATTTTAAGATTTCTGTTTCATTTTTTAATTTTTTCTTGTAGTTTGGGTAGTAGTTGATCAAGTATTCTGTTTTTCTCTAAATAATAGTAGAATTTACCTTTAAGAAAGTAGAATAGTAGCCAAAGGTCAAACATAGTAGATCTACTATAAAAATAGTAGACCTGGTAACACTGAATATCAGAGCAGAGCAGAGACAATTCACAGGGAATAGACGCCCAGCGAGCCGAAACGGTAATGTACTTCAGGTTCCGTTCTTAAGAGCGCAGCACCTGCGGCTTGTAAACCTAATTTTACTATTATTTTAAATATTCCGCATCTCTCGACATGGTGCGATTTCGGTTGCCATGAGGACGATACAACGACGCCTTGCGGTGTTGCCGATGTATGTTAAACTTAGCAGAGCTCGATTTAAATCAGGGCAACGCGATGTCGCGCGGCGGTGATGAGTTCAAAAAGCGTAAAGGGCTGCCGCGTTCTCTTTGATAGCCCGCTTCGCTTGTCGGTGTCTTAAATCTAGGGCTTTTAATACCGCCTGTTTTTAAGTAAACCTTGTCATCTTCAATTATTGAGGGGAAGGAGTAAGTATTACTATTTGATAAATTTGTTTTTTTCAAAGATATTCTTTTTGCAAGTGCATTGTGATTGAATTCTTCCTCTTACGTTCACCGATTTTAAAAACAATGTCTGGTAATGTATGTTGCTATTTCAATTGCGGGAAAAGTGCGCGAAAGCACGGGGTGAGATTGTTTAGATTCCCGTTAAACAATGAGGAATTGTGTCGGCGCTGGATTCTTAATTGCGGTAAGAAAAAATTAGACACAGTAAAAGTCTTTTTGTTTTTAATCTACTTTTGCTCGTGTTGTTTTGCATTACCTTTTCTATGATATTATTATTACAAAATAGCAATATTAAATATGATTGCTTCACTAAGATGAAAACTCAAATTCTTTTTAGGATTTAGTGATGAAATGAGAACCGGTTTTGCAAAAATCAATTCTAAGCGGATGGTTTAAAACCCCTAAAAATATTTTCTTTTCTAATAATTTGCTCTGTATTTTAAAAAGCAGTGAAACAATATTTTAATTTTCGGTGTGTAATAAACAGCATTTTTAAATACTATACTACAGTATAAAACGGTAGTTTTTGGTATACCTACATATTCGTTTTTAACGTGCAAAGAACATGCTTTGTAATATCTGCCAATGTAAGGGATTGAATCGAACCCCCAAAAGTGAATACTTTTTGAGGTGAAACCTTCTTTAGGTGCACTTTGCGTTTTTTTTTTGGGGGGTTGAATGAGACCGAGATCCTGGACGAAAACGGGATCCCGTACTCCCCCCCGTTTGGCCAGGGGAGGGGGAGAAGGAAAAACTTAAATAATTAATTTCGGGAGAACGGAAAGAGGTCGTACGGGGTCGAAAATTTATGGTCGGTGCGCCCCATGGGGGCCACCTGAGACCATACGGGGGGACCGGGGCTCTAATTTAAGGGGGGATTTTGGGGGGAAAACCGTGTTTTGCTCGTATCTCTGCAACGAAAGCTCGGATCGAAATGCTGACCAACGATGACCCCGCTTGTTGAAGTTTTCACTTTTATTGTGTGTGCTTAAGACCACTAAAGGAGTACATACTTCGAAACGGTAAAACGCATATTCATTTTATTAGGGGCAAGATAAAATACTGGTTTTATTTGATTCGCACTCTTTAAGATTCGTAAGGTTCACCTTTTTAATGTAGTGCGTAAAATAAATCACTTTACGCACTAGTGCGTAAAGTAAATCTGACATATTTTTTCACTTTTATTTTATTCTTTGTCAAGACCATTTACGTACAGTTTATGCCATAATTAACCAGTTGTTTCACAACACATTACGTTTTCAAAAGTACCTACCGCATTTAATAATATAAGTGAATTACATAATGCCATTAAAACAAAATAAATAATTAATTAACATAAAAATGATGATACTCCGCGGCTGGCCGAGGCGCCGCCACCATCGCGTTGTAGCTTAATTTTTGTTATCAAGTTACCTCTGACAGTCATGTTTAACGGCTTTAAATTTGACGCGCTTCATTAATTTTTGTTCCCAATTTATTTTAATTTATAATATATCTTCTTCGAAATTTTTTATCATATTCATCACCGTATAGTAAAAATGTCACTCTTGATTAGCTACTAGTAATTTATTGGAAAATAAATATTAAGGAACAAACGTTTCTTGCTGTATGCCAGTATGACGTCATTACAAATAGCTATAATTTAGACTTTAGGTATCTCAGAAGTTTTAATGAATTATTGTTTTTGGCAATATAAAGACGTCGTTCCTTAAAGCAAATTCAAATCTAATAAGTAACAAACTATATTGCTCATTTACATTTGTACCGTGCGTTCAATTTATCTTGATAACATTTTGATTCGCTGTATTTTTTTTGTTTTTAAAGATATCAAGGTAAACAAAAAAGCTAAATGAAGGGTTCGTAGCCAAGTTTTTTTCTAAGTTACACATAAAACAAAACATAACAATTTTGTGATATATAAGGCTATTCTATATTTTTTGAAATGGAACACCCTGTACATTTTTGGACTCTCTAGAGAAATCTAAACACATTTCGTGTATAATATCCTATACCTATCTTTAGGTATTTACGAAATATTGACATTGAAAGTCGGGCATTTTGACAGGCTTTAAAACATAAACCGCGCGAGAGCAAAGAAAACGGTTTGCATATTCCTATCTTAGGTTTTCATGACCTATCGAATGACAGTAACTTTGAATTTAACCCGCGGATAAAATTAACCGGAACTTTTAAACCTCCGGTTAAATTCAAAGTCACTGTCATTCGATAGCTTATGAAAACCTAAGATAGAAATGTGCATACCGTTTTCTTTGATCTCGTGCGGTTTAGATTGTCAAATTGTCAAAATGCCCGACTTTCAACTGTCAATATTTCGTAAACAGCTATAAATGAGCTAAAGATAGGTATAGGATATTATCATTGATTTGTATAGGAGTGGATAAGCAATAGCCGCCTGTCGCACTATTCAAAAGTGGCAACCTATGGGCGAAAAAACAGGTTTCTGCGAATGACAAAATCGACGTAAAATGGAAAAACGTAAACAAAGAAGATACCGTTTTGTCATGCGCGCTAAAACACTTGCAGTCCAAGTCGTCAGGATCGAACTTGGCTTCTGTCTTTGACGTGTTTTCGTTTTGACGGCGCGGGGATTTGAGTTAATAATTCGAGTTTTTACTTTTTTTTTTACTTTCTTTGGACCTAGTGTCTGTAGTTGCTTAATTAGTTTTAGTTTAGTGGTTCACGTTTGTGGTTTGTACGTAACCTATTTTGATTTTCGTTTACATTGAACAATACGCAGATAAACAATCGGCGATGCTACCAAAATAGAATCCTGAAAGTGTATGGTTGTGTTTTGTAGTAGTAGAGGCAAAATACCCGGGATTTCCTATTTCAAGTAAGTCTAATTATTATAAGTATTACTTATTTATACCTTATTGTTTGTTTCACTACGCTAACTGGGGCCTATTTTGCAATCGGCAAGACTCCTCTACCGAATATTTGGTGAAATAATCACTTTCGAAGTCCGGGCCTGCCTATTTACCTTCACGGTGCAACAGCTAGCTCCTACTAATTTTCTAATGCGCAAGTCCAAATAGAAATATCTTTATTTACATTTCGCGGTCGTAAATTTGCCATGTTTGGTGTATTTATTGCTTATCCCAGTATTACCAGGTCTACTATTTTTATAGTAGATCTACTATTTTTGACCTTTGGCTACTATTCTACTTTCTTCAAGGTAAATTCTGCTATTATTTAGAGAAGAACAGAATACTTGATTAAATATCCTAAAACTAAAGAAAAAATTTAAAAATTAAATAGAAATCTTAAAATTCTAACATAACATCTTAATTATTTTTGTGCAGTGGGATTACGTTGCTATTTCTGAATTTCTGTGCAGTTTTAAAAGATGGCACCACCACCACAAGTTCTATATACATATAGGGGATTCACCGGCTCTTACTTTGAATCGTTTAAAGGTCATTAGCATGTTACAGAATGTTACTTGCGAATACGACCACAAAGAGTCCCCCTTGTGCACATACCACATGTGACATGTGGACAGCGTGTTTATTCGAAACCGACTGAATAACAGGTGTTATTGGTTATTGGTTTAATGTCAATGGTATTAATTCTGCTTTACCTCAGTTTTTTTTAAAGCTAGACAGTGAATTTGAAATCTAGTCAATCTACTATTTTTTTAATCAATCTACTATTTTTTTACATCAATCTACTACCTAACTCTAAAACTGATCTGGCAACACTGGCTTATCCACTCCTATACAAATCAATGGATATTATACACGAAATGTGTTTAGATTTCTCTAGAGGGTCCAAAAATGTAGTAATATACAGGGTGTTCAATTTAAATAATATATAGAGCAGGCTTATATGTTAGGAAATTGTTAGTGTTTTGTTTAACTTAGAAAAAAACTTGGCTATCAACCCTACATTTTGCTTTTCTGTTTACCTTGATATCTTTAAAAACAAAAAAGTTACAGCGAATCAAAATGTTATCAAGGTAAATTGAAGGCACGGTACATATTCGTAGAGTCAAGGCTAAATAATTGCTATAACTATATTATAAACATAGAACTTGTCTAACTCTTGCAGAAATACATGTACTTGTCTTATTAGTGCAACAATTTTTTTTTGGTGTCATGTTTACAGAATTTTGTAAGAAACTGCCCTTTTCAAACCACATTTCAATGGAATTTTTTTCTAAAGAACAAAGCATTTTCTGTAATATTCTTTTTTTACGTCTGTTATATAAACTGTACAATATTTCACTTCTGTCTTAAATACAAAATGTCACTTTATAAAAAGTGTGACAAACGAAAAAGGATCGTTAAATACTGGCCCATTAGCGTGTCCTTATATCACAATTTGTCACTACCGAAAAGTAGCTTTTCTCCAGTTGACCACCCTAACCAATTGGTTCTTCCGATAAGTATGTTAACAAATATATAGGTAATTTGCACCTAAAGTAGAAATTATATTGATAATTCTAAGTTATAAACATTTTAGTTTTAGGTTAAGTTAATGTTAATATCTAACATTTTTTATGTGCAATGATGTTCTGCACAAAATGCAAAATTTGTTAAAGCTAATGATATACATTTTTTAAATGTCAGGCTTTTTTTTATCGAAAATCTGGGTTTTTTGTCTTAGTTGTTCTGCTTTTGTGCAAAGACATCTGGTCATCCTTGTTTAAAGAAAAACTGACGGATTCAGCCTGAGACTAATTTGAAATTTCTTATGCATTTTCACATGCATAGTATGTATTTCATATGCACGTAGATAAATAAATATTCATAAAATGTTCCGGGATATTGATTATGATTTCATTTAAGACATTACAAGGATTACTTTAACTCTAATCAGCTGTAATACTGTACTTATCGTTTCAAAGCATATTATGCTTTTCGTTTAAAAATATAGTTTTATTATAATACATTTAGATTTCGTTATTTCCGGGACTTAATACAAGCGATTAAGTTTATAATATTCACGACAAAATTGACAATTGAAAAATTATTTTGCCTTACTTCTCTTGTCACCGCGAAATAGGAGATTTCCTTGCTGTATGTTACATTAATATATTTTATCTACAACCATGCGATAATAGGCGCATAATACTTATGATAGTAAGAGCTGTGCATAATACAACCAGTGTAATTATGATAAAGCAACAAGTAAAATTATGAAGCCGTAATAGTTCTAGAGCCACAAATACAAATATATTCTAATAACCAAAATCGAGATAGCAGATTGTGATTTATATAATCAAAGTATGATATAATTAAGCTGTTGTTCTATCTTCATGGTATACATTATTGTTTAACTAGAAAATATTTATTGCACATTATTGGCGGTTTGATTTTTATGGTTAATTTAAATGTTTGGTTATGTGAAAGACAATTTAATTATATTTTAATAATTCATTACTTAGTTTAGAGCGTGCTATTTTTGTTATAAAAATATATTAACTATTATTCTTTTATAGGTTTTAATGCTTTTTAATTTGCTAATACCATTTGTAGAAGATATGTTCTATTAACATTAACATCGAAATAAGTTGAGTAATTGAAAATCATGCCCACAAATTAGTATATCCATTATTTGTTAATCCGTTCTTGTGCTCGACCTAAGATCTCCTTTTATTTAGGACACCTTTTATATATGGCCAAATATATAAATTATTTAAAATAAAATAACTGAACCAGCAAACACGGTCACTATAATTATTTATTATTTTAAATGAACCGAAAGGTCTTGATGTTATGAACCGAAAGGTCTTAATGTTATGTTTCATTGGTTTCATCAAAGACAATTTACAATAATTGTATTTCGTTTCATTAATGCTTAATAGAAAATAGGCACAACGGCAACCTCAGCTGGCGCTGGCGATCTATGAACGATATCCAAAGCAGATTTCTATAATGGCGCCATCTGTGAATCAGTAGATGCAGAACGTGGCCGATATTTATCGTGGAGGCTCGCTTTTTGAAGCGAGCCTTCATTTTAAAAGCATTGCGTTGCCTGTCTAAACTGTGGATTGTCTTTGATAATATTAATAAATAAAATAAATATACTATACAGTAATATACAAGTTCAACAACATAGATAAATATTAAAGGGGAACAACAATCAGTGTTGCCACACTAGACTCTAGCTAGTGACAGCAGCGAACCTCCTTCCATCCGGCCATCCCTCCCCAAGAACGATTTAAGTGATTTAACTTTCTTGGGTATTATTATGGGCATTTAAAGATCCTTTACAGAAATAGTGCACTATGTAAAAATCGATCCATCTCGTATTATGATATGTAAAGTGACCATAATTCTAAGACCTCCATGCAGGACATTACATAATTGTGAATATAAGTGCCAACATTTTTTTGGTGGTGTTTTAGTACCTTCGCCATTTTATTAAAAAAATAATAACGGGTTACTGACAGACGAATTTTACTAGCGTCTAGTCAGGTCCTAGTCACGGATAGTCCTGACCAATCAAAAGCAAGACGCTAGCGTATATCGGAATTATCCATGTCTTTACGTTCTAGCGAAACTCCTACAACGCCTCGGTGGTGTAATAGGCAGAGTGCTTGCCTGTCATTCCTGCGCTACGGGTTCGATTCCCGCCGGTCGCGACAGATGTTTTGTTTAACTTTTCTTAAGGTTATGTTTATTTTTTATTAATTTACTTTTTTTCTTAATTTTGGTTTTTGGTTAGTTCTTGTTGATTGAGCCCCCGTAGCGAGCGGAGGACCATGCTTGAACGCCGAACGCTAGCGTCTTGCTTTTGATTGGTTAGGACAATCCGTGACTTAGCCCGCGCTAGCGTCTAGTCGAATTTTGTACTGGTAAGGTTGGATTTCTGTTGTACGTTTACAACATCAGATGAATCAGAAGCATTTAAAGATTCTTTACAGGCGTAGCCGACTATATCAAAATCGGCGTCTCCTATTGGTCGACCCATCTCGTATTACAATATGTCTTCGTGATGCAATCAATTTGTCGCATGAGCTCTCGTGGTGTAAAGGTTTAGAGAGTTGGGTCTCACCTGGACGGCACGGGTTCGAACCCCGTTGCTTTTTTTATTTATTTTTTTAAGATTATGTTTCTAAACAGTTTTTTTTTTTCTTGATTTTGGATATGTCTTGGGTTAGACTGGGTTAGAACCTGGTTAGTTTCCCTTTGAGCGTACTCTTCGTACGCTTCGCTCGCTACGGGGGCATGCGGATCGACCAATAGGAGAGGCCGGTTTTGATATAGTCGGCTACGCCTGTAAAGGATCTTTAAATGCGAATCAGAACTGCCTAAAACTTAGAAGATTTTAGTGAGTTCAGCATATTGTCAGAAAATTATATAACAATTTAATTTAAAAATCAATCATTCAAACAGTTAGTTTTTAAATTCTAATACATAAACGTTTACAAAAAACATTTAACTTAAAATAACAAATAAAACTTTTAATTGTTAGTAGAAGTTTTTCGCATCCTACACATAAATTAGAAAAAGAGGTTTTTTCAGCTTTTTGGACCGTTTTATTAATTGATTGTCACTAAATGACCAACGTTCCGGCACTAGTTTGTGCCATCTTCAGGGCCAGCAACCTAGAGTTGGGCATAAATGAAATGCCTTGTTGAACCCATAGGGATCACAACACGTACACAAAAAAACAATAACAAACACCGTCAGCAGTTGCTCAGGTCACGTTCAAGGCTTACTCATTTAATAAAACGGTCCACAAAGCTGAAAAACCTCTTTTTCTAAAACTTTTAATATTAAATGATTTTAGGAATATAATAAAATTTTGCATTTCTCACTATTGGCGCGAAACAAGCAGAATTGGTGCTTATAAAATACAAACGAATGACCTTTGCGACGTCGCACAACGAAACACCAGACTCAGACCCACCATTATCTCCTATAATTAGACCGACTCGGCCAATGCCGACTATGACGCACTATCAGGAATTGCGATTCTCATTTTTTGTTCTATCAAGAGCTCTTGTGGTGTAGAGGTTTAGATGGTTGGGTTACACCTGGAAAGCGCGGGCTCGAACCTCGTTGCTTTTTTTATATTTTTTTAAAGATTATGTTTCTAAACAGCTTTTTTTCTTGATTTTGGGTATGTCTTGGGTTAGATTGGGTTAGCACCTGGTTAGTTTCCTTCTCTTGAGCCCCCGTAGCGAGCGAAGCGAGCGGAGGGGCATGCAGATCGACCAATGGGAAAGGCCGATTTTTATATAGTGCACTAGTTGTGTAAAGGATTTTATAATGCGATTAAGTGTTCAACAATCAGTGTTGCCATACTAGACTCTAGCGGCCATCGGGCCATCCCTCCCCAAGAACGATTTAAGTGATTTAACGTTCTTGGGTATTATCATGGCTTTGCATGGCCATCCACTCGCTACTCACAACAAGGGCGCAATCAACAAAAACCAACCAAAACGAACCCAAGGCTAACCCAAAATCAAGAAAAAAAAAAGTGAATTTATAAAAAACAAACATAACCTTAAAAAAAGGGTAAACGCAGCATCTGTCGTGACTGACGGGAATCGATCCAGACCCTCTACCTACTACACCATCGAGGCATTGAAGAAATTTCGATAGAACGTAAAGACATGGATAATTCCGATATTTCGGCCATATTAGGCATGCACGGTTTCGCATCGAATATTTAGCTCTGGTCCTAGACGTTTCTCGCAGTACGCAGATCCCCAGATGACCGATGGTAGAACCCATACGCGTCTAATTACCCAAATTTTGAGCCTTCACGCATGCGTAGGTGCTAATTCATAAGTTTTTTAAAGTTTTTTTCCTTGATTTTGAGCATTGCCTTGATTTAGTTTTGTTTGATTGCACCCCCGCCCCGTAGCGAGTGAAGCAAGCAAAGGGCCATGCGTGAAGTGAAATATTAGAACAACACTGGGCTACTGCCAAAACCGCAGGGCCGAAGCTTGAAAATTTCGTGTAGTTAGACGTCAGTGTAGAACATGAACTAAGAACTAGACTAGGACGTACGTAGTCTCCCCATA
>MU183163.1:174368-188295 GCA_016904865.1 Pissodes strobi
GGCTAAAACAAGGCTGCAAATCATGAACAGCCTTTAGACGTGCCTCATTCGATTTTTGTTAAAGGAAAACGAAATTTCAAAGCAAAAACCTTTGAATATCCAGTTTATCAAAATAGAATCTACCTATTTTGATAAACTGAAACTAGATACCACGGTAAAATATCACTATAGGTATAAAAGTGTCATAATAGGTAATAGCTTGGGTAATAGTAATGTCAAATTTGATAGTGCGTTTTCTCCTCGGTTTTCTCCATCCAAAGAACCTTGCAATCTTCAAATATTTATGATAAAACATGAAAGATATACAGGTTTCAAATTATTACTTTTTTATGTTAGATTTGGTATATTACTCGGTATATTATTGGGGTCTAATATTTATTTATTAAAAGTCTCCAGTTTCCTTTTTTCCTTTTACCCAAAATATTATGATTATGTTTAGAACAATAATTATTATTAAGAAAGAAGTGTATTTGAAATGCTGCAAAGAAAAATTTTTGAAACGTCAATTTTTAGGTGATTTTTACAATTTTCAAAATGAGTCAAAAGGCTGTTTTGATTTAGATAGTTTAACAACAGCTCACAAAGAAAATACTTTTTATTGTAAATATCTAAAAATGTGTCTTCGAACTCATTAATCAGTTTTTTAAATATAATATAGGCTGTTGAAACTACGTTCACGAGGATATAAAAGAGCCCCACGACTTAAGGAATTAATGAAATTGTAAGAATCTTCTACAACACAAGGTTCATTTAAAGTTAAATTTTCTTTACAAAATTCACAACTTATTTTTTTAAAAACAATATGACAGCAATATCTACTTAAATAAGTGATTAACTGGCATATCAGATCCTCTGCTGTGTCTTGTGAATGTGACAAATTATTAAGAACACCCGAGAGAAAACCTTTCAGAGCCTCTATAATAAAATGATTAAATATTTTGAGAGCTAATTTAACATTTTGCTTTTTTATAAATGATGGAAAAAGGGCCTTTAAACTACGGGTATATCCATGTGTTAATATTTTGTCTCGTTTTAGTTCATGAAGTTTTTTGACCACTGAGGGCATATAGCAAACATTGCATTACAGCCTTTATGAGGCATAATTACACTAAATATTACTTACTCCAAAATTAGCTAACAGGAACAAATTTTATAAACTTGGTGACCACATTGAACAAGCACAAAATAAACTCTTATTACACGAACGCAACAGGTCAACTCCAAACAGTTTGGAAAGCTAAAAACGAGGCTAAAAACATGAACTTTAGATCTTTTCGGCGAGTTTCCACCGCACATCATTGTTCACATAAATTTACACACACGAAAGTGTAAAGAAATTAACAGAAAAACAATCAAAATCGAACAGAACAATAATTAAGAAGCCGGTCGAAAGTACGCCATTACGCCAACTGACAGAAGGCACTGAGGCAGTGTTGCCAGATTTAGAGTTAGTTTCATACATTATTTGGGATGTAAACCATTAACGTATATTTAGTTGGACTTTAATTTTTACAGCATTTGTTGAATGACATTTGAAATTATGTTTTTAAATGGAACTAAATATTTATACAAAATAATTTGGTTATGGGTTAGCAACGTTTATTTTCTTAAAGGTTTTGATTCCGTTATTGCTTCACTTTTCGGTTTTTATATATTTACTTTTCGGATTTTAAATATTTATTTATATTTAATATAGCTATACTATAATATACCAAAGCAAACTTTTACATTAAGTATCTAATATATTGTTAATTGTAATCTTGGAATCCAAGACGAATATTTAACGTTTCTTTGAAAAATAATTTGTGGCAAATAGCAAGTAGCTCAAATTGTGATAAAGCGCCCAATCTGGCAGCACCGGATACATGACGTCGAGATGGGAATTGACATTCCAGTCGCCCATGCTTAATCTAAGTAGGTATACATCATAGTTAAATCAACATATTAAAAATATATATAACAATAAAATTAAAATAAAACAAAGTGACACAAAGTAAGATACAGCCTATTCAGAAAAGTGTTCTTCTACAGAATAATGAGCTTTCGTGGCCAAAAACTCCTTTGTTCTATACCTAAATTTTTTATAGTCTGAAAGGGCTCTTAGGTGTATGGGTAGGTGGTTAAACATTTTCTTCGCATTATAAACAAGTTGACCAGACTAAAGCTTGGAATGGGTAACTGAAGCATCCGAGTGTATTGTAATTGTTCATTGTAATGCCTTTCTCGGTCCAATTCACTATTATATTTTTTTTAAAACGAGACAAACACTTTCAAAAATGAAAATACAATACACAGTTAAAATTTTGTGATGCAAAAAAGAGGTTTACAAGACACCCTTCTTCTAACCCTACATAAACTCCTAAGGGCTATTTTTTGTAAAATGAAAACACTGTTAATCACATAATTACTGCAAGAACCCCAAAAGCAAACTCCATAACCGAGATGAGATTGTACCAGAGAATAGTATACATTTTTGGCCAACACAAATCCAAGATTTTCAGAAATGACTCTCAAAGCGTAACAATAGAGGTAATTCTTTTGTTCACATTTTTGACATGCTCTTCAAATTTTAGATGTCCATCTATTGACAGACCAAGAAACTTCTTCACTTCTGGGCATACGATATTTTCGTCTTCCAACTGAATATTGTTGATTAAAGTTTAAAATATTCGTTTTTGAAATATTAAAAGCTAACCTATTTGCATTGCACCATTGTTTAATCAGTACTATGTCTTCTTAAATAATTCTTTTCAGCACATCAACTCAGAGCCATTCCATAATACCGTCTGATCATCCGCAAAAGCCGTGAATCTTCCTCTTATTGGAAGATGTAAAAGGTCATTAATAAAGATCAAAAACAAAAGGGGTCCCAAAATTGATCCCTGCGGAACCCCAACAGTTATAGGTTGTTCAGATGAGTTATTATTGTTAAAGATTACCTCCTGACTCCTGTCGGATAAATATGAACGAAACCACCCCAAGGCGACTCCCCTGACACCATACCTCTCCAGCTTCATCAGCAACACTCTGTGATGGACATTTCGCTTCTGATTTGCTTCTTTTAGTTGAAATGAAATAAATATCTACTCCTAAAAATAACGACTTTATTGGTAAAACTGTAATCGATTTGTCTAATAGGGTATATTATCTGATGTTGATATACTTTAAGGTTTAAATTACTCAGTTACACCTAAAATCGTTCGTAAGTTTGATATCATTTCAGCCGTTGAAGAAACAACACAAAACTTACCAGAACATCAAGACGGACATAGAATTAGAACTCAAATTACACTAAAAAAATAATGTTAAATTAAACAAAACTTAACATACACAGATGATGAAATGTTACTGCTCGTCCAGTTCGGAGCAATATTCTTACTTCGTCATAATATGTATTTAATGGCTTCATAAATGCAACAGCCAAGGCCTGAAAACGGTGGGTGCAATGGGGTGGAAAACATAACATTACCACCTCATTTTCTCTACCATAATTAATTACGTATATGATGAATGACTATCTAGCAGCAGCAGAACCGGTGAATCTTTTGAAGCTTTGCTATATCTCCGGGAGTTTTCCATTTTCAACACTTTTGAACATAAATTGTCACACAAGTCAGCACAATAAAAAAATTTGATAAATCTAAAATGGCTGGCTAATATTATATATTTTTTAAACGTTTGAGTTTTTGCTCCCTATTTCAGAAATAATTTTCTATCCTGTAACGAAATCTAAACGTTTTTCAGGTTGAAAAATGGCGGATCCAGGATTTCCAGGACAGCACTCGACTACCACCACGGTGAAGTCTTCTAGTACCACGGTCGATACTACTGTTCGGTTTGATGCCTCGTATATCAGGACTATTTCTGGAATTTTAAAAATTGTCGAAATTGTAAGTATGCATTACTATTAAGATGACGCCTAGTGGCGTATTTAGGATTCGTCCTAAGAGGTGAACTTTAATTTTGATTTTTTTAAAACGACAGGTTTTCCCTGCCATATTTATTCAGTGCAAAACAAATTAGTTTGTAACAAAGAGGAAGCTAGAAATTTGTTAAACAAGCTGAAATATATTCTTACTAAATAACTTACTGAAATAATAACAAATTTAGTCTAATCAAGACATATAATACTAAAATAAGCAAGACAATTTTTAATTTAATTTTCGTGCAAATATTATAACTAATGTAAAGATTAAAATGTTAGCATATTTTGTCTATAAAAACTATAACCTAGTGATTTTCATATTTTTTTCTCCGAGATGCGTCGATCCCTTAACAAATTAGAAAACCATAGAAACATGCTGGTATTAGTCCATATGCTGTCAATTTGCATAACAATCCGTCATGCCACACCCTATCAAATGCTTTGGATATGTCGAGAGCCACTCATGGTCATGTAAGTTAGGAGGTCTTTCGTTGATCTGTGTTGGCGGAAGCCATTTTGGCGATCGCTTAGGATGCCTGCCGATTCGAAATATTTTAAGAGCTGTTCGTTGATCAGTTTCTCCATGACTTTGGACATTGACTTTCATTCCTATACACAAAATTGCACAGGTCCAATATGTACAATGCCATGACATTTAGTATTTCGTATGTATAATTGTTGTGCAGACCACCCCATACCACCACCTAACCCATACCACAATACCATAACCTTTTGTTTGTTGGGATGATGTTTTTTCGGGAAGCCAGTCTGGATCATATGGTGAACGTTTTTTTATGATATTGTTTATTCAGCAGTTGAGTTATTTATTCCGCAGCGTTAGGTAAGTTGCCTAGATGTTATTCTCTTTCTCTTGAACTCAAGCATTGAATAGTCGAAAAGACAATTCAATGCATATAAGCAATGTAAAAAATCTGATCTTCAAAAAGATTATCACGAATTACCTTTGTTGCATTCACAGATAATTCTTTGGCAGAAAACCCCAAACATTTTTGGAACTATGTAGTAATTGAGTAAGTGTAAATGTAATGAAATGTCTGCCGAGTTCCATTACAGAAAGGCGTAGCGCGCGAAAGCGCAGTAGGGTAGCTTATTTGTATCGAGCGTACGAGATCCCGACTTTTTATAGCGCGATTATAATACAAATGTGCAGGCTTTTCATATTTTGTGTTAGTTTTGGTTAGTTTTCGTTGGTTGCGCCCCCGGAGCCAGCGAAGGGCCAGCTACGAAGTGTTCAAATATTTGGAGAAACGTAACGGGGGGTATTCTAGCTAACATTTATACTACAGTCACGCTATAAAAAGCGGGTTTATTGGACGCTCGATACAAAAATGCGCCCGGGGATGGAAATATTGGTCCAACAATGTCCAAATGTTATCATAAAAAGTTCGGACTTTTCCAATATAAACACTAAGCAATAAAATATTCCTATATCAGATGTTTATTCTAATTTAGATTCCTTGAGCCCACATTAGGGTCCAGGTCCCGATTGTTTGCCGCCATCTTTTATCAAATAATGTATAGTTTTGTCTTCTCACGCCCACTACACATTATATTCACTGTTGGGGAGTGGTTGATGCTTCTCACTCCAACACAAAGGGGGACATAACACTTGGGTTATGTCGTAGAACCGCGTAACTGGTTCTGGTTAAATGTTCGAATGACCACAGCCATAGGCTGAATTTATTGTATCAGGAAAAGTTACATTAAGCCACATTAAACACAAAAGTCCAAATTTGATTAATTTTAATGTTATTAATAAAACTGAAAAGTCTATGTACAAAGGAAAATTTAAATATTGGTATGAACTAGTCAAATGTTTGTACTTAAATCTACTCTTCGTCCGACACACTTAGTGTCAAATATCCACATCAATGCGTTAAAAACTAAATTAAAACCAACCTTAAATTAATCACTAATCAGTCTGATCACTACGCGTTTCTCTTCTCACTTCTTACTAACTATAACAACCAATCACCTAGAGAACTGCTTGTAAGTGGTCAAATACACTTTGACTTCCAAAACTTCTTCCAACTTTCGCGATAACATTTAAGTAAAAGCAGAGCAATACAAAAAGGGCAGAGAGAACTTTAATAGAGTAATTTAGGGCTTCAGAGATGCAACTTTAGAGCGTAATATCAGAGCAGAGCAACTAAAGGCTCAAAGGCCATTTTGTTATTATCACATTATTAAAAAGAGGACAGAGCAACTACAGGCTCGAAAGCCCGTAGACCTTACGTGACTTCTACCAACTTTTGACTAACTTAATATTTTTGTACTTTTTCTCTTCCCACGCACTTCTTTCGAATCCATAAAAAGCCATTAATACATCAACACATTATAGAGATTAGAAAATGCAACAGAAACAGCCTGAAATTCGAGCACGGTCAAAATCACCTGTCAGGCTTCAGATAAACGTTAATAAATAAGAGTTTTTATAGCTTTCAAAATACTCGAGAATGTTTTTAAGGGCAAAATAATTTTCAAGAGCATTAATAAATAAAATTGGTGTGACTTTTCACAACATTCACCTTATCTTTTAAGCTGGGTATTTTCCCTGACTTTTGGAAGACGAGCTCCTTGATTCCGATATACAAGTCGGAGAATTGGTAACAAATTATAGACCCATTAGCGTCTTATGCACAATTCTCAAGGTCTTTAAACATATGTTGAGTCTGACCCAGTTGAGCTGGGTCCGTTTATCATCCGCCATGGACCTTGTTGGTGCATTCGATTTGCACCACTTTTGGTATCTAAATTAAAGATAGGTGTTGCCGATTCTGTGCTCAGCCACAGTCGACTGGAGTTCCAGCCGCGAAGTACAAACAACGGCAACGCTGGCTACGGATAGGTTATTCATTACTTAGAATCTATGATAAATTTGTCAAAGTGGTAAGAAAGGTAACTTCAAAGTAGAATCTGTCAAATAGTTAAAGTGTAGTGTAAACAGAATGAAATGAAGCCAAAGCTAACCATAAATAAAACACAGCTCATCTCTTAAAATTTATTATAAAACAGTGACCAAACCTATACTTTGGTAATCTTGGAACTTGGAATATATTTATTTGATATTACAATGATTAATAACTACACAACTAGCTTAGGCATGACAATTTGACTATGATCTACTCTGCTGTTATGCCGGGCAGTGTTACCTCACTGCCAGTGGCCAGCAGATAGTGGCACCCTTAGGGGGTCGATAACTAGGCGTGTGGTACTGTTTAGGTTGTGCTGCACTTTTCGTGGGTTACCCCTTCAAAGTCCTAAGATTTGCTATGATTGGCATAAAGCCTGCTGTTTAAGTGTACATGCTTCGTGATTTATGCATAGAAAGGAGGGTGAATGTAGGGAAAATTTATGGAAAAACCCTACTTAAAACTGTTCTGACGGAACAGGGCGTCATAATGCTAAAATTACTATTTACAATATTTACAACATGTAATTAAGACATAATACAAAAGAAGCTATGTACAAGAGAGTTGGGACTTAACTGTGTTAAGTCTATTCAAGTATAGTAATGATATCAGGTCGCTTAGAACGAGTCTCACGGTATCGGCTACGGAGACACGGATGCTTCAGTGGCTAGGAATCGTATGTGTTGTGATCGTCAAGAGTGCGTATTTATACGCCGGCCAGCTCCCTTAATAAGCCCCGCCCACGCTTCCGAACGCCATGGATTGGCCAGGCAGGAGACAGAGCGCGCAAGTTACCTTATGGGTATTGCGTTTCTGTGCTCCTGATACTGTTGAAAAAGTTAGATGTTGAAATGAGCTTAAAGAGATAGTTTTCGAGTACTTTCGAACGTAGCCTTTCGAACTATGATTCCCAAAGGTTCCTGTCTTATGGAGGCATGAGCTGTTTATAATATAATGAGATTTCACGGTATATTGTTCCATGGGAGACTGGATTTTCGGGATCATAGCGTTCATTTGCTATATTGGCAGTGAGCCGGGACCCCGCGATCTGCCTTTCAAAAAACCTACATGCGAGGGCGTCGATGTACTCTTCGATGTATTCCATCTTCGCCCACGCATGCAGGTCTTCTACTCTGATGCGGTCCCGTAGGGTTAAAGAAAATGCAGCTCTGAGATAGTTGTTTTGCATAACCTGTAATTTCTTTTTATGAGTCCTGGCTACGGAACACCAGACTGGTGAGCCGTAGAGGAGAGCTGGCCGGATGATGGCGCGGTATAGGATTAGTTTATTACCAGGACTAAGGAATGACCTGGCTGTCACAAGTGATGTTAGTTCCCTTTTTACCATTGCATTTTTTGATGATATTGCCTGTATATGCCGGCTAAAATTAAGTTTGTTGTCTAGGGTGATGCCTAGATACTTCACCTTCGGTTGTGGGAGTATAGGAGTGTTTCCTAACATGAGAGGGGTGACGGTGCCATGCTGTCCGCGAAAGCCGAATTGCTCCTGTGGGAGGATCTTAAGCTTCTCTACTTCGTTGTTTACCCTGGGCAAGATTAGCCTTTCAGCCACCTTCCTGAGGGTATTCAGAAGCGAGATAGGCCTATAAGATGCAGGTAATGCCGGGTCTTTCCCCGGTTTCGGGAAGTGTATTATGCATGCTATTTTCTAGGATGCAGGGAAATGTTGTAGCCGAATAACCGCATTAACTATGTGCATGTACTGGATGATGGTTTTTGCGGTCGATTTTTCAGGACTGAATTCGGAATACCATCCGGGCCGGGAGCTTTATTTCTCGGAAGACGGCTAAGAGCTTTGCGGATTTCCGCTGGAGTGATTCTCAGTCCATCAAGTACTACCGGGGGAATAGGGTATTTACATTGCCGGAATGTGTTTACAGTACGCGTAAAGAGCTCCTGTTCTGGCAGGGTGTCAGGCGCCGCGCTATAGACGCTGCCCAGGTAATCCGCGAAAGCATCAGCTTTTCCGGCGTCGTCGCCGAATTCTAGGCCTAGATGCCTTATCACAGACATTTGTGCTGTGCCTCCGCGGACTCGCCTGACCAGCTTCCATAGGGAACCGTCCGTCGTCCCTGCTGATTGTATTGATATAAGCCAACCACATTTGGTTTCTATGCTCACGTATTTTCACCCTAATTTCCTCCGACAGCGCATTGATGCGAGCGGATCCCATTTGTGTCCGGTTTCTTTGCCATCTCCGTCGAAAGCGATTTCTAAAGGTTATAAGATTCAGGATGTGTTCAGGGAGGGATTCGGTGCTAGGGTGCACGGCAACCCTAGTGCACAGAGCATCACGGATGCGCAGGATATTTGACGTGAGAGTTTCCACCTCGTTTTCTAGCTCCTGGACTGTTGTCAGCTGCTCGGGGATCACAGTCAACTCATTAAGCTGTGCCCTGAACACCCTCCAATCAATATTTCTATACGAAATGACGGTGTCATTAGATAAGGGGACCCTACAGTATAGGCTAATCTTGATTGGAAGGTGATCAGAGTTGAGGTCGTTAATCTCTAGCAGCTGAGAAGTCCTGATAATTCCCCGAGTGATGGCAATGTCCAGGAACGAGGCTGCACGGGGATAAGTGGGATTAGGTGTTCTATGATAGGACATTTCCAGGTTATTATTGATTATTCCCTTGAACAATCTACCCCTGCTGTTAGTTACGCCGCCCCATTCGGCGTGCGTGGCATTCAAGTCCCCTATCAGCAGGGATACTCGGTTTGGCGGAAGAAGTGCCAAGAGATCGGCTTCTGAAAGGCGGAGACCCGGGGGTGCATAACCGCCACATACACGTAGGCCGCTCTCCAGTTCAATACTGATATGTTCAATCGCGGAGCGAATGTTAAATACTCGTCGGTAGCGAAGTGACCTGTGTACGAGGCAGGCCACGCCTCCCCCGCGTCGATCGGGCCTATCAGATCTTTCGATTCTATAGTCCCTTACTTTCAGAGTGAAGTCCGGTGACAGATTCGTTTCTACGAGAAAAACAACCTGAAAATTGGATGCATGCAAAAAGTTACGAAACTCGCCCAGTACCTAATGCCATTACAGTTCCAAGAAGCGATTCGTAGCATTTAAACATTAAATTGCACGTATTCAAATGTAAAAAAGCGCAAAGACGCTTGGATTATTTCGGCTTTGTCGCCCCTACAAGCTTCAAGCATATTAGAATAGCAATCCAATGCCAAGTAAAGTTCATTTAAATTTACAAGATTATTGATTTTTGCTACAACGCTATTTAAGTTTGACATAGTGTCGGCTATATTCAAGTTATTCAAATTATTAGTGCTAGCACGCACAGTACCACTAACCTTTTGTTGTTGTTGTACAGTGTTTGAATTAATGTTGATGGGTGGTTGATTGGCCCTCCGCTGTGGTTCTCGTCGGCCTCGAATTGGGGGGAAGGCTTGCTGATAATTTTCTGAACGTTGGCCATTGCTTAGGCCTTGGCCCGCTTGGCCGTCTGCTATTTGCGGATTTGTGTCTCTCCAGGCAGGTTTGGCTGGAGGTGGCGCCGGACGAAATGTTTGCTTAGGCTTCGATGCGGTTTGTATGACATTGAGCTTATACTCGTATACCGGGCAGGACTCGTCAATTGACCTATGGGGCCCGCTACAGTTGACGCATTTCTGGAAGTCTGCATTACAGTCGGTGATATCATGCGCCCCCGCGCGTTTGCTGCATGCGATTCTTCGGCTGCAAAAAGATTTCGCGTGCCCAAATTGCTGGCACCTTTTGCATTGTAAGACTGCTGGCACCTTTTGCATTGTAAGCTTACTTGATCGGCGAATTTCCCAGCTTACTCGGACACAACTTAAGGTTTTTATCTCTTGATTTAATCGCTTGACATTGTATTTGGTGTCGAGGACAACTAAATACATAGGGATGCGCGTTTTGCGCATCTCGAAAACGTTCTTTGGGGTAACGTTGTACTCATCAGTGAGAGCTTCCGTGATCTCTCGGGGGGAAATGCCGCCGTCGAGTCCACGCAGGACGAAAGCCCTAGTCTTCTCCTGAGACTCGGCGTAGGAGTGGTACTCGGTTCTCTCATTGTCAAGGGCGCGCTTTAATGTATGCAAATCATTTGCAGTACTACAGTAAACTATCACCGAGTTCTTTGTATATTTTAACTGGTAGTTCTTGATATGCATACTTTTGAGATCATCCTTTAGCTGGTGATGATCCGCGGGTCTACCCTTGATCACTACGGGTGGTGGCGGTGTGACCTTCGGTTTTATGGGCACGTTTTTCTTATTTGGCGCCGCTTTACGCTTAACACCGGTCGAGTTGTAGGTAGAGGCAACGCTAACTGTATCCTCGTCCTCGGTGTTGATGTCCTGTAAGGGCTGATACTGGTTAGCTGTGGCTAGGGGTGGTTGTCCCATGTCTAACGTGACCGTTCGGAAGTTTTTCCGGAACGGGATTTGCTTAAATGGGGTCCTAAAAGGCTCTTTGTCATTTCCGGGTATCAGGGTCACAGAATCGGGTGGCGGCGGCGGCCTCATAATCTGGGAATCGCCGTCGTAGCTGGCAATAGTGCCAATCGCTGTTGCTACGGGCGTTGAGTCAGATAAAACGATGGTTTTTTGCGCCATCGACTTATCGGCTGCAGTGACCTTCGCCTTTTTTGCTTCGGCACCTTGAATGTTCGTAGGGCTAGCTTTTTTCTTACCGGTATCGATTTTGGCAGTGGCTTGCCGCTTATTTCTGATAGGATGGGTGTCCCGAAAATGTTGCCGTATCTTTGAAATGAGCTTACATGCCTCGTTCTGATTCAAATCGTTGATATATTTAAGTTTTTCAAAGTCTAGTCGGCACTGGACGCAGACTTCTGCGTAACTACTGCAACGATTTTTAATTTTCTTTATATTTGAATCAAATAGATTCTTGTCAGATATTGACTCGATAGAGATGTTGGACATCGTGTCCTCATCCTCCGTGTGGTCGCCCATTATGGGTTCAGTAGCCGGGGTTCCGTTCCCGGAGACTAAAAAAGCGTAAGTATAAAACTTGTAATGGCCTTTACTGATTACTATAAAAGTAAAAAGCAGTCCTATAAGCAAAGGAAATGATCTAGCGATCGTGAATAAAAAAAGCCGCAGCGCTCTTTCACTAGGAACGCCAACGTCGCCAACTAGTCCTGTCCTAAACGCGGTCAAAACGGGAGTCACTTTGGTAATCGGGTACAGTGTAAATTTATTAAGTCTTTGACCAATAGCCATTTTTATTGGTTTTAACCGAAATGTGTTCTTTATCATTTCTCCTGCCGTAGATCGATCACTAAACTGAGCTAGAAAAACCCCCATAGGTTGGCAGAGCATGACAATATGATTATATAATTGCTTGGTGTAATTTGTTAAATTTGTTTGATTGATTAATTAATGTGAGATGGACTATGGCCGTTAATAAATACATAAATAAATCTTGTTGCTATTTCAAAAACGTACCAATGAGTACCAGGAGACCAATTTTGCAATTCACGTTATTCACACCTGGCTCACACTGAAATACAATTTGATTTTTTTAGGTGTTGAATTTACTTGGATTTATCTGCATCGAAGCCAGTGGAATATTTGCTGTCCATTCCAGAGGGTCATGGTTTAATTTTGTGGCGGTGACTGGATTTTGGATCACCGCTATTTTACTCGCCTTCTACATGTTTCACATTGTCGAGAGGTTTTACAAGATTCCATGGCTCAAGTAAGTGATTGTCCCTTTGTTAAGTCTCAGCGTTTTATCTCAGATGATATTTTTCACGGCTCTAATAAAACCTTTCATTCAAACGATATTATTTCATTGATAACACGTGATTAAATATGGCATTAGATACAAATAATCAAACAAAGTCGTTTAGAACATACACTTACAAAAACTCGATGTATATTCACTCCTAGAATTACATTATATATGGTTGAACATTGGTAAGCGCTTTTGTCTTTTACACACTAAGGGACAGAGGCGTACAGTAACAGTTTTTATGTTTATTTTCCTCAGAATAGGCTTTTTTCCCAAAGAGGGACCACTTTTGTGCGGTTTTGAGTAGTTTTATTTTAGTTAGGCCTAATCCTAATAAATTTCAGCTAAACAACATTGTATGCATAGATGCACTTAATTTTAGTATAAATTAATTTATAGGGATGTAATTTATTTAATATTCACCTGAAGACTGGAGATACTACATAGCCAGTTGACATAAACAAAGATAATCGGAATCTAAAAATTTTATATTTTGAATGAATCATTTTGCATTATCTAAGGTCCCATAATATGCTTGCTATTCTTGTAAAGTACTAAATTTAATGTAGCATAATTTTACCCATTATATAAAAAATTCTAATTACAGATTTGAACTGGGGTACTGCGCGCTGTGGGCAGCGTTATATCTCATTGCAGCGTGCTTAGCGGTGTCTTACCCCGTTGAAGCTTATATTGCGGCAGGGGTATGTATATTATGATATTTTTAGTGATTAATAATGTAATCGTTTTTGTTTGCTTTATGCCATATTTTGTTGTACGTGAATCCGATATCATATCATCAAATTATTGCTAACTTAGTGTATTTGGTTGATTCCTGGTGTTTTAAATAAATAAATAAAATATTTATTCACGGGCTTGCCATTTTACAATCAAGGCTTACACAACATAATTGTTTTAGTTTTGCAATTAAATGCCGAGGACATATTATGTATCCCAATAATCAATTAATTACTGAATAGATCAGTGCAAAACACTAAAATGATTTACTTCTGGACAAGTTAAAAGCTTTTGGCTTTTCTGATAACTTGGTACTGTTCTTTCGTTCTTGGCTTTGTGACAGGTCACAGTTTGTTGTTGTTAATGGGGTTGCGTCTCGGGATTATTCTTCTACCTCTGGAGCTCCTCAGGGGTCGGTCATTGGGCCCCTGTTATTTGTTATATTTATGAATGATGTGTGTGAACTACTTGGCTCTCTATGTCTTCTGTATGCAGATGATCTTAAGCTTCTTTATCATATTGTCATGACTAACAACCGTCCGAACGTTTTTGTGCTACCCTATAAAACTAGCC
>MU183163.1:188305-207654 GCA_016904865.1 Pissodes strobi
TTAATCATTGAGTGTTGAATAGATATTAGTGGTAAAGTTATAAGAGTTGTATAGAATGTTAAATTGTATAAAGTGGTAGTGAATAAAGATACCTTTAGTTGAAAATAGCAAAGTTGTAATTCTGTTAAGAACCCACGGGAAAAACGTAACAATATAAATTCTATTAACGACTGCCTAATACTTCAAAATGATCTTGACTCAGTAATTAATTGGTGCAAATTAAATAGGTTAGAGGTGAACATCGATAAATGTCTACACACTCTCAAGTCTAACCCAATTATACACCACTATTCCATAAACAATACACGTTTAACTAGGTCAGAATATTTTACGGATCTTGGTGTAACCTTTGACAATAAGCTGACATTTACAAAACATTACGAAAATATAATTAGTGAAACATCCAGAACTCTCGGAATTATTACCAGACTTAGCCATGAGTTTCACGACATTGGCACTCTTAAAACTTTATTCTGTTCTTTTATATTAGTATGGTCACCAGCATACGATGCACACATAGATGATCTGGAAAGGGTACAACGTAGGTTCTTAAAGTTACTTTACCTGAGGACTCATGGTTCCTACCCACCTCAGGGATTTCCTGAGGAGAACTTGCTGCAAATGTTTGACATGCAGTCCCTTAAAACTAGAAGAGGCTACTCTTCCCAAGTATTCCTATTTAAATTACTTAATAATCTTATTGACTGCCCTGACCTCCTAAATAAAATTAACTTTCTTGTTCCTCGCCGGGGCTCCCGTCAGAATTTAACCTTTGAGAACAAATAAACTGCTCTTTTCACCCATTTATACAATGTGCAAAACACAATGCTTTCGGCAACAATTTTGACATATTCAATAGTTCTATCGCTGAGATACGGACTCTCTTCAAAGAACATGGTCCTGACCGTGCATCATGACTCTCCTTATCCTGACCTACATACTGCTAATACCTCCCTATTGTTGATTTGATTTGTTTTATTCTTTTTTATTGTAAATTATTATTATATAGTTCGTGATGTTCTACTTGTGATTATTGGATACTTTACTGTAGATTATTGTATGTATTTCATAGTTTTAAGCTTAGTTAGGTACTTTGATTATCTTTGTAGTCCTGCTTTGTAATTGGGTCCCAACCTGTTAAGCAGTGTAACTAAATAAAATAAGCCTAAAATTAAGAATTATACAATAAATCAGAATCTATCCAGGAAACAATCTTATTTGTAAAATGTTGGATTTCGAAACGAGCAACTGGTATTAAAGTTATTCCATCATTAATTATATCATTCAAAAATTTTTAATAAACAACCTACTTCATCTTGGCGGAAAAGTGTTATTTATGAATGGCTTGAAACACACAATCGAAATCCTTTACCGAAAATGCTCAAATCGGAACTATCAATGGAAATATCCCTCGGCGCGGCGTGGGGAGACAAATTTGCAGATCTGCATACATATGATATTGGCAGTATTTTAACTGATGAACAGGATTCGACTTAACCACCACAAGAGGAGGGGCCCCAAGGTAGAGCCCCGTGGCACACCCCTTTCCATGGTCCTCCAGTCAAAGATTCTTGCCTCACCAACCTCAACCAATCTGACCATCTGTTTTTTATTATACCAGTAGTTCTGAAACCAGCCGTTCGCATCAATATTGTAATAATTCAGTTTTGCTATTAGAAGCCTACTGTCCAAAGGATCAAAGATCTTGGTCATGTCTGTCATAATTGAAGGGCAGCAATAATCGTTAGCAGTGCTATAGCACAACTGTGATTCGCCAAAAACTAATATTTTTTTTCAATATCTTTGTTGGCTGCAGGCAGTATACTAATGGGACGCAGCTCAGACACCGTTGAATGATTATTTATTTTAGGTACAGGTGTCACAAGAGCAATTTTCCAAAGATCCGGTACAGCACCAGTTTGAAGAGCAGCTAATTAT
This sequence comes from Pissodes strobi, assembly GCA_016904865.1. Lineage (NCBI taxonomy): Eukaryota > Metazoa > Arthropoda > Insecta > Coleoptera > Curculionidae > Pissodes > Pissodes strobi. The sequence continues at coordinate 190,244 of MU183163.1, forward strand.
GTCGAACGAGGTTTTAGATATACAGGAATACAAAACTTTAACATTGCAATAGAAATTCCATCCACACCTATAATAGCATTACTCTTAATACTATTAATACACTTTAATACATCCTCTTCAGTTACTAATACAAATCTAAATGGCTCCCAGTCACATGAAGCATTCAGAACCTCATTTATTACTTCATTGTCAACATTTATTCGTGGAATGATATTAAATAATTCATTATGGATTGTATTCGGCTCACTAAACTCTTTGGGGATATTTTTTAGAGTATTATCTACAATTTTCCAGCTGGAAATTTTATTCCAGATGTGTTAATTTTTATGTGAACTATTATTCAGCTCAGTCCAATAGTACATTCGTTTTTCAGTTTTAATTGCCCTAGATATAAAGTTTTTCAATTGTAGGTAATAATTTTTACTCTGCTGTGTTTTGAGCATTTTAAATTTTTTAAAAGCTTTGTGCTTAAGTTCAGTAATTTTTTTTTAAATTGTTTGCCAACCTCAAAGCTGCAGTTCTAACAGGGCAATATGTATTAAACAAAACATTAACCTGACCTTAAATATGCTCACTTTAATATTTATACAGTTACTTCTGTAAAGATCACGCTAGTCCAACAGCTCTAAGTCATTTTGGAAACTTGCACTTTGCGCCATTTATTTTTTTCTTTCTTTATCACATTTGATTCCACAGTACGCAGCTTCGTGGTCCGTCTGTATTGGCTCACATAGGAGAACTCCATCATTAGTTATCCAACTCTGTCTTATTTATTAGGACTAGATCAAAAAGTGATGTATTGTTTGCCAAAACCCCTCGTATGATCCCTAATAATTTGATTAAGATCGAAGGCGGCAAAGCCAGCACAGATAAAACTACACTCAGCAGAACTTGGATCCAACATATTTATATTAAAATCACCCGTGCATATGCAAATATTACACTGACAAATTATCTCTGGTATTACATCATTCACATTCCAGTTGCCTAGACTGAACTGAAGGGGGTCGATATACTGCACTTATGCCCACAGTCTGATTATAACATCTGATTTGATTGCACTTTAAATTGAGTAGTCACAAAAGCTGCCGTCCCTATCTCTTCTATAAAGCTTAAAATTTTCAATCTAATAATACTCAGAGGGATTATTGCTATTCAATCAGGTCTTGAAGGATATTGTTATAATATTAAAATCATAACGTGCCCCTACGTTGTGTTTCAAGGGGTCTATGTCAAAATTTGCAAATACAAGATCCAAGAAGCGATTAAGGGAGTTTGGTATATTATCACATTGTATAAGATTTAACGTGTCACAGAAATCCAACAGACTCTGATGTTTTGTCCCAGATCGACAAGCAGTGCCATAAGTAGGAACGTTAAAATCACCTAGAATAATAATGTGCTTATTAAGTAAAATGTCGAGTAAAGATAAAGATTCAAAGAGGGCTGCAACATCTGTATCGCTGGCAGCAGGTGGAATATAAATTACAAGTAATCTTTTTGGACCCACACGATAAGACCGATTCGGTCTACATTATGCAACACCAGAAATAAAGCCACCAACGTTTAATTGAATTTTTACAATTTTCAGGCGATATCGAAGTATTGCATTAAAATTTCAAAAATTTATAGTGTTTGCTTCCCAACAGATCGCTGCCTAAGTCAATATTTGTTTTTTTTGTAATTATATTTAAAATTTGATTTGAATTGGTTATAAAACGTAATTAAATGTCTCCGACGATAAAATCCGTTTTTAAAAACAATTTATTTTTAAATTAAGACTAACAATATGAATGCAAGCAATGGAATGACACAAATAGCTAAATTACATATATTTATAAGCTAGGTTATGCTGCGGTTGCAGTCTCCACGGTCTGGTCCAGGTCAGCAGGAATGGTACATGTAACTTCTCCCTCCTTAAGAAGCGAACATAACGGACTTTGGGTGCGTTTCTTCATCCCCTTTGGAAGCTTCGTCGGATTTCAATTTTGCAATTTTGTAGGATTGTGTTTTCCTGAGAGCATCGATGCGGATTTCTGGTAGGATAAGTGGTGTTCCCTGTTTAAATTGGAGGTTGTTTGTGAACTTCTTTTTTTCTACCGTAACTTCGCAATTCCTCGGGATTCTGATAAGCGTGGGCAGATCGATTTTTAGATATTGATCTGAGCCACATTTGGAAAATATTTGTGTGTTGTTTGCGAGCAGGACCAAAACTTCTTCTTGCGACACTTGTTCGACTAAGGGTTCTTCCAGGTGGATTTCGTCAGCACGGCAATTGACAGTAGGGTGGTTTTTCAGTAGCCGAAGGGTGCATTTATCCCTGGGCTTAAGATTTTCGTGGCAGTAGAACCTATCTTCAACTTCTGGACATCTGGTTTCTTCAAATTGTATGTTGTCTCTCGCTTGTGCTAGGTAGGGGTATTTTGGAACTACAAGGGTCTTATTTTGGATGATAGGATAGAGGTGGTGGAAAACGAAGGTTTCTGATCTCAAAATTGGTGCGTGAATCGCAAAAATTACTTTACCTTTAGAAAATGAGACTTGTGTTCCAAAGAATTGATAGTATGATAAAATATTTTTGAAGTTTGGAATGGCGTCGTTGTTATAGAGAGATTTTAAGTACTGAATTGTGTGAATAATTTCCGCAACAGAAATAATTGAATTATGCAAAGCATTGAGTTTAGCAAACATTATAGCATCTTCTAAATTGTCTATGAATGTTATTAGGTTTTGACAATCAAGAATTATTTGGGATAGTACGCTTTGAAAACTTAGGTAGGTTTGAAAACTACTAATTTCACTATCAAATGATGCTTGTAGCATTTTTATTCCTTGTTCTAGCCTATCTTGATTATTTGCTAAAGTCGATATAGTTTTATTATAATTATTTATCAGTTGTTTTGACAAGGACATTTGAGTGTTTAAATGCTTTATAATATTTTTCTGATTTTGTTGCAGAGTATCAATTGCGTCGTCCTACCTCAAATTCAAATTCAAATAGTTTATTGGTGTCAAAATACATACAGCATTTACACAAGTCAACATAAGTATCCAAGACTAAAATTAACAAGACATTCATTCTTACACCAGTTGGTGCAAGATAAAATTCACTAATATACATAATTTGAATTCATAAGTGTAAAGATAAAAGACACACAAAAAATGTATATCAAAACAGAACACTTAATAAAACAGGAATACTGAATAAAACAAACCTGATACATTAAAATTGATAGTTTAGGAACTCTGTGTAATCGTAAAATCCCTGACTAGATAGAAAACTTTTCAACTCATTTTTAAATTGCTTCTCTGGCAAGATCCTAAAGTAATCTGGTAACTTATTAAAGAAGTGGATCGAGAAACATCTGGGGCCATCCCTGCATCTTTCCAGGCGGTGGTAATTTGGCACTAGATTGTATCTATTACCAGTGTTATAATCATGGATATTAATATGTGCCTGATAGTTATCGATGTTACGTCTTAAGTATAGAAGACTCTCATAAACAAACAAACATGGAACAGTCATAATATGATGGTCTACGAAAGCCCGCCTACAGTCCTCTCTATATGACAACCCCGCCAGCACACGAATTGCCCGCCTCTGGAGGCGAAAGACTTGCCCTGCTCCAGCACTGTGACCCCATACAATAATAGCATAGGAGATGTGGCTATGTACCAAAGAAAAGTACGTTTGTTTCAGCACAGATTGGGACACACACTTTGCTAGATTACGAAGTAGGAATGTATTTGAGGCAAGCTTATTGCACAGGGCATCAGTATGGGCATCCCAACGAAGTCCGCGATCAAGATGAACGCCCAGAAACCTCGCACTTGTAGCCCCATCACTATCTGGAATAACACGAGTAGTAAATATTAGGGTTTGGGTTTTGGAAGCATTAAGAAATAGACGGTTAGTGGTAAACCATTTTTTAGCCACCGAAAGTGCATCGCATGCACGCTCCATAGCCCGATCCAGATCTCCATCATAGCAGGAAATTGTGGTGTCATCAGCAAACAGGGTGTAATGAGCCTCTGGATCAATTTGAGGGAGATCATTTATATATAATAGGAACAATATAGGTCCCAGAACAGACCCCTGCGGTACCCCAATACAAATTTCCCTTTCCCTTTCAATCAAGGAGATACTGGGATGGTCGAAATTATATTTTTTTAGTTTGGACAGGAGTATTCCATGCGATACACAATCGAAGGCTTTACTCAAGTCGCAGAAGCTGCTTACCAGAAACCCACGTTCCTCAAAGGCCTCGTGGATTGCTGATACCAATTCCAGAACTCCCAGAGCCGTATTAAGTTTTTTCCGGAAGCCGAACTGCTGTTCAGAGAATAGTTGCTTAGTTTCCAAGAATTGTGTGATACGAGAGGCCATACATTTTTCAAAAATTTTCGAAAAGATGGGTAACAACGAGATCGGTCTATAGTTGGAAATATCATTGTTATCACCTCTCTTGAATATTGGAATTACTGTTGCTTGTTTTAAAATGACAGGGAAAATGTTTTCTTTGATACTATAATTTATGAGCTTGGTCAGAGGCGAAACTATAAGATCTTTAATACTCTTCAGCAGCTCCACGGTCAGTCCGAAAGGGTCTTTACTTTTTTTTATTTTTTAGTTGAGTAATAACATCCCTGACCTCAATATAAGTAACTGGGGTAAAAGTAAAGGCGTCGTGTGAAAAGGTGGGAATATTGACAGTTGGATCAGTCTCATCCACGAGGATTTGACTTTGCAATATTTACAAAAAAGTTGTTGAAGTCATCTGGAGGAATGTCTGATGAAGCTTCCTTTTTGGGAACATGTCTAATTTCGTTTATAATTTGCCACATGGTTTTGATGGGATTAGGAGAGTTTGAAATTAAACGGTCATTTGCCGCTTTCTTGGCGAGCTGTATTGCTCTCATATATGCAGACTGTTGTGTTTTAATAAAGTGACTTAAATCATCACTCGGGCAATGAGAATTCAATTCCCTCAAGAAAAGTAAGGTTTCACGCATCTGCCGAAGTCCCTCATTGGACCATACTGAAGTGTGATTTTGGTTTTTACGTTTATAAAGCTGTTTAATAGGAAATGAAGCATTAAAAGCAGAGGTAATAGGTTGTATGAATATAGCAAATTTTCCACTCGCAGAGAGATCCTCTCTATTTACAAAATCCCAAGAAATTTCTTCAACCGACGAGTAAAAAAGAATCTTGCCATGTTGTGTAATAGGTCTGCACACAATCTTTTCAGTAGTTGTTGACACTACAGAGCCACAAGGGGCAGGGAAACTGACCAGCTGCCCTCGATGATCTGAGAGTCCTGTTTCAAGATTTTCCAAAACGCACTCATCGGCACCAAAGCTAGAAAACACATTGTCCAGGCACCTGTCTTGCCTAGTCGGCTCATAATTGAGTTGAGTAAAACCATATGACTTCAACAAGAAGCATCGTTCAGTGCATTCTCTAGCATCCGTGCCGAAATGCACGTTAAAGTCACCTGCAATCAAAATATTTTTACTAAAACCTTTTATATTTATGGCATTTTCAATAACTGTCAAAAATGCTTTAAAACAACCCGAAGGAGGCCTATACAGACCTATTATATATACATTTATATTTATTAAATAGACTGAGCATATCTCTATATTATTATCAATAGTCAAGGCTTTTACTTGTACCATATCATTAAAGGGAATATTTGACTTCAATAGAATAGCTACTCCTCCTCCCCTGGTATGAGACCTAGAGCAAGCTGTAGCTAGTTCATATTTACTTATCTGTAAAGCTGAGACTTCACTTTCATTCATCCAGTGCTCCGTCAGACATAGAATATGTATGTTTTTGCCTTGAAGAAACGCTTCTAATTCATCCAACTTGTTTCTTGCCGATAGTATGTTTAGATGAAACAGTTTTTTTAACCCAATGTTTCCCTCTGGTTGACCAGAGGGAGACTGTGGCTCTGCAGATTCTGAAAATAATTAATCAGGCTTCCTGTTGGCCATAGACTTTCATTCATTATTTGGTCTTTCTTTTCTATGGGGACTCCAAGTTTAAAGGAGCTTTTAATATTGTCTTTTCTGGTTTTCATCTTAAAGCAACGAAAACCACCCTCCAACCTGTTATTCTTAAGAAATTCTAGTATGTCCTTCTCACTTGTCTTGGGATCAAAACCAGTCACGAAGATCCAGGACAACTGGTCCTTTCGAACAGAATCGACAACTTTTAAATTTGTAGAATTTTTATTTAAGCCGATAGCTGGCGGAGGCCGCTTGTTTCGTTTTGCTGTTCGTGGTTTTGCCAAGGTCCATTCCGCATCAGTATTTCCGTTGATAGAGTTTTCTTTGCTCTTTTTTTCATTTTCACTCCCATCAGTCATTGATGTGTTGTTTTTATTAACCGTAAATGAGGTTATGTTTACACCTGGGCTGCGTTCCTCAATCGTTTGGCCAATTTTGCTAGATTTTTGTTGTTTAGGTTTTTCGACTTCAGGCTTTTTAGTTAATAGGATCGGGTTATTAGTTACCTCTTGCGAGTGTAAACTTAGCTCAGAAGATAGTTTCTGGGTGTTACGAACCGGATTTTTGTCTGGTGACGTCACTGCTTCCATAGGAATTACTGTGGTAAATTCATTGTTTGGGTCTAACCTTTTCTCTATTCTCTGGTTTGGATTTCCCGCCTGTTTATGACAGTTGTTTTCTGATTTTTCAATATCTGCTATTTTTTCTTCCAATAAATGGTTGTTTTGTAATAAAATATTGTTTTTTTCTAAGAGTTCTTTTATTAAAATGCGTAGTAAAGCCTCTACCTGGTTTTCAGAGAATTTTTGTGAAGTTGAGGTTAGGAACTCGGATTCACATTCCTTGCACAGTAACCGGGAGTTATCCAGCAATCTTACATTTTCTGCCCAATCTCTCTTGACACAGGATTCGTGGTACGTTTTTCCACACGAAACACAAACACTTGTCTTACTACTTTTCGTTTTACAACAGAAAAACTTAAAATTTATAGCCGAGTCAGAACTACGATTCACCATCGGCGCCATTTTGTTCTAACTATCCTCCTATTACCATCGTCCGCATCTAGTGTGCCAAAAAGCCATTTATTTATTATTTATGAGGATTTAAGTTAGCTAGTTTATTTTTCGGATCGTTAATTAGAAACTCGGTTCTATAAAGTAAATTATCGGCTAAGCCTTGATAGGATATAGGATTATTTATATTTTCATGTGTAACGTGATCTCTTAACATAAATTAACTTGTTTTAATATTAGTTAATTGTCTACTAACTATGTTTAAATCCAAGTAGTGTATAAATGTATGTTTACTATATATAAGTTTGGCGTTGCCTAACTGAATGGGTAGTATGGGGTTTTTACAAGGGTAAGCTGGATATCTTCACTGTTGGTTAGCTGAAGTACCAGGAGTAGCATCAGGCTCTGAAGGCTCGGGAGTGCCATTTCCTTCCTGCAAATATCGTTTTTGTTTAGTCTTAGGTTTCTTTGCAGAGTTTTTATGATAAGTGCCCTTGTTTGTTTTTAATTTAATAGAGCCTTGGCTATCAACGTTTACTTTTTGAAACTTAGGTAATGACTTATTTCGAAGTTTTGTTTTAATATAAGCCGGTTCCTGGAGAGAAAATTGAGGTGGATCTTCTCCGTTTTTCGTTTCTTTTATTGATTACCTTGTCTTTCACTTGTTGGTTGCTTTCTGTTATTTTTTCGTGAATTGTATCGGAGGCTTCTTTGTGATTTTGAATATAGTCTGATATAATTACATGGTCACTAAGTTCGAAGGGGTCATTTGTGTTTATATGACCTTTAATAATTTCAAAAGGGGTAAACTTCGTTACGCTATGGATGGAATTGTTGTATCCTAGAAGAGCGCGTTTCATTAGTTGCTCGGGGGAATACTGCTTATTTTCCATTTTCAGACATCTGTCGTGTTCGATCAGCGTAGAATGGAACCTTTCTACAGGAGAGTTTGAATTGCTATTCTTTGCTGTTGTATAGTGTAGTTCAATTTTGTATATTTTACAGAAATCTTCCAAGTTTTTATTCTTAAACTCAGTTCCTCGGTCCGTGGTAACTTTTAGGGGTAGTCCGTGGTGGGTGATAAAATTAAGTACATTTTCGATCACAGCGGGTCCCGTTAGGCTACTTAATCTATATGCTTGACCGTATCTAGAAAATGCATCAATTATAGTCAAAAATGTTTCGTTCTCGATCTTGAAAGTATCTACATGTAATTGTTCGAAGGGTCGAGAAGTTGAAAGGGTTAGATTGAATTTAACTGCAAGGGGATCTCTGTCATATTTATTCTTCTGGCATGTTTCACAAGAATTTACATATTGTTCTATGTCCATATTCATTTTCGGCCAATAATATCTTTCGCCTAGTGCTAGTTGCATTTGGTTTATGCCTGTATGACAAGTTTTTGTGACATGGTACATATCCAATTTTTCTCTTTGTTCGTCTGCTAATTCGATGTCTTCTAGCATTTTAGAGCATTGTACAAATTTAAAGCATGTATTAGTGAAAAGTCTCTGTAGGGTTGTCGTAAACGTTTGAGCTAAAGGGCTATTCCTAAAATATAGAGCATATAGCCGTATAGGATCAATAAGTTCTTTTAAGAGTTTTATGATACATGGTCTTGGATCATTTTTGGGCAAGGTAACAAAAATACGTGTATTTTCGAAAGTTTTTTCGAAATGACTTGATCGATATCGCCTTGTGTCAAAATAATTTCATTTTTATATACATTCAGGATACGTTCGGTGATTGGTATACCGAAAATTGGGTTTTCGTATGACGAGAGGATCGTTTCTAGGTCGTCCGAATCCTCGTTTTGGGTGTTTGGTTGCGACATTTCTCTTTCTGAGTTTGGTGGTTTAATTTGGATATTTGAAATAACATTGACTTTTTGTCTTTTGTGTCCCCAAATGTCGTCAAGTATTTTTTGATCCAAGTCAGGAAGTTCGTCGGGATTTTCACAATATTTATCGATGACCTCGTCTACGTCGCCAGGATTGTTACATACAGATGATGTTTCTATAGCGTAGTGATCATTGTCTATGGCGTTTCGTGATAGGGCATCTGCAGCTTGATTTGTTTTGCCCTTTTTGTACTTTATAAAGTAGTCGAATTCTTCCAATCTGAGACGCCATCTGACAAGTCTGCTGTTTGGTTCGCGAAGTGAATAAACCCATTGTAATGGTTTATGATCTGTTAATATTATAAATTTGAGTCCAAACAAATATGGTCTGTAATATTTTACGCCCCAGACTATTGCTAGTAATTCTTTTTCGATAGTCGAGTAATTTATTTCAGCTGGGTTGAGAGTGCGTGATGCATAACAAATAGGGTGACCATTTTGTGACAATATCGCTCCGATAGCATAGTTGGAGGCATCAGTATTTAGTTCGAATGATTTAGTAAAATCGGGATAGCACAATACAGGTTCTGATGTTAAAATAACTTTACAAGTTTCGAAACAATCCAAAAATTCTTTAGTATGCACGACTTTCTCGTTTTTCTTTAAACATTGGGTCATGGGTTTCGTGATTTTTGCAAAGTTTTGTACAAATTTCCTGTAGTAACCTAACAATCCGAGAAATGATTTAATTTCTCTTTGTGTTTTAGGTATGGGAAATTCCTGTATAGCTGCGATCTTTTTCAGGTTTGGTTTTATCCCTTCTGTAGTTACGACATGTCCTAGGAATTCCACTTCTTTTCTAAGGAATTCACTTTTGTCGAGTTGGATATTTAATCGTGCTTCTCGTAATTTTGAGAATACTAGCTTAGGTTTTGAATATGTACTTGCAGTCCTGTACTGAATATTATGATGTCATCCATGTAAACTAGGCATATTTTATTCTGAAATCTTTCAGCACTTCGTCCATAACTCTTTGAAAGGTAGATGGAGCGTTTTTTAAGCCAAAAGGCATGCGTAAAACTTCGTAGTGGCCGTTTTCCACTGTAAACGCCGTTTTTTCTATAGAATTTTCCGACATTTCTATCTGGTGGAAGCCGCTTGCTAAATCCAACGTAGAGAAATAGTTTGCTATGCCTAGTTTGTCCAATATTTCATTTATATTAGGAATAGGGTACCGGTCGTCAATTGTTTTTTGGTTTATGTTCCTAAAGTCTACTACTAGACGCCATTTAGGTTTGTTGGAAGCATCTAGCTTTTTCGGGACAATCCATATGGGTGAGCTCCATGGGCTAGCTGACGGACGAATGATTTATTTTTCTAACATTTTGTTTACTTGTCGTCTGACTTCATCTTTATGCACATACGGGTATCTGTAGGATTTCGTATGTACCGGGATTTCGTCGGAGGTTTTAATACTATGTTTTACTTTAGAGGTAAAACTCAATTTATCTCCTGGCTTAAAGAATATATCCGAGAAGTCTAGACATACATTTGATATCGATCCTTTTTCCTCGGTGTTCATGTGCTCGGTACATATTAAGTCTTTCATATACATTTCATATAGCTCATCTTTAAATGAGTCTACAGATATCGGATGATTCAACGTAACATTTATTATCTTATTGGTATGGTTTTGCATTTCCACTGCAGCGAATCCATTCTTAGAATAAGACAAGCAATGTGGGATTATAAGACCGTTCATTTTCATTTCGTTTATTAATATATCACCTTCGAATATGCTGACTGGTATATTCTTAATTAGTTTTTCGTGAGGATTAACTGAGAATGAAAATTTGATGTCAGCAGGTGACCCATATTCAAAGGGAATTGCTATACATTTGCCGACAAGTTTTTTATTAATTAGATCGATATTTAAATTCATATTAATAATTAAATCAAGGAGTCCTACTACTCCGTCGAAATAATCATGAAAATCAAACAGAATAAAATCAATTTCATATTTAATTCCATATTCTAAAAATGCGGGAATAGTGGCCTGAAATTGTGTTTGTTGACTGCCTACAGCTATTTTTATTGTGTTTGTGGTTTGGTATACATGGTTAGGGAAATATCTTTCAGCGAAAGATGGATTTAAAATAGATCTACTGCTACCAGTATCTATCAAAAGTTTTAGGTCGAGTGATTTTATTTTGACATAAGGGAGGGTATTAATTGATGAGATATTAATCTCTACTAGATCTGTTGATCTGGCGGCCCTGGATCGGGAAAATTTTCAATTTCCCCGGAAATTTGACTATTTGCGAAATAGGTCTGGCCTGTTGGCATTGGAAGCATCGTAGAATTGCGGGTAATTATCTAGCTCTGGGAGATTCTCTTGAGGGGATTCCTGTGGAAAATCTTCGTTTGGGTATTCTTGAGAATACAATTCTTCGAATATGGGATTAGGCCTTGAACTTTGATTTTGGAAATTTTGTCTATGGCTCTGCATAGAAGGAATACGAGATGTCGTAGACATTGGGGTAGGTTTCGGCAATTGATTTATGGGCGTTTGATTAGGACGGAAAACGTTTTGAGGTTTTCCAAAAACTTCTTGATTGGTGGGGAATTCCCTTGGTGGTAAATTCCTGGGTTGGATATTAATTGGTTGGAATCCCCATTGGGCCTTGATGTGAAGTTTTGTTGTGTTGACCATTGGGGTCTTGGTGTAAAGTTTTGTTGCGTTGACCATTGGGGTCTTGGTGTAAAATTTGAATAGTTTTGCGGCTGGTGTGTGTTAAAATAGTTAGGGTGTTGTGAATTATTTGTGTAATTGTTCTGGAAGTTATTATGATTATTTGATGGTTTTTGAGAGGTTAAGGCTCTATAAGGTTTATTTACATCATTAACATTACCATACAATTTTTCAAAATTTTCAAATTCGGTTGCACACGCCATTGCGTCTTCTAAACAACTAGGTTTCCTTAAATACATGTTATTTTTCAATGAACCTGTGCTTTGTTTGTTTAATTTCACACAACTTTTGTTGTGGGGGCGAATTAGGATCGTTACTAATACGTTGCGCTACACTACTACGTAAAAGTTGTAATCTACTGCCAAAATTTAGAAGGTGTTCGCCTTTATAAGGCGTAGTTCTTGTGAGTTCTTGAACATGGCAATCTAGATCTCTTCTGTCAGAAAAACATTGAATTAAAGCATTTTTTAAACTTGTCCAATCATTTAATTCGACTCTATTGCCTACCAAAACTTCGGCTTTGCCTACTAATTTTTCTTGAATTGATTCGAAAATATGTGCGTCTAGCTCCCTATCTTTGAACATTGAATAGCTATCAATTAGACTTTCTTTAGAGTATTACTATTCCCATGGAATGGCTTGATTATTTCTAACCTAGATTTAAAAAGGTCCCAATTCATTTTGGGTTGTGAGCCTGCGGCTGTTCCTTCTATATTAGATGCTATATTTATTTGTTTATCTTCAATGCTTATATTAATTTGACTTAGTTTCTGTAGTAACTCGTCTATTTCGACGTTATCCTTAATAGACATAAGTAATTAAATGAAAATATCTTATAACATGCAGTAGTTATAAATAAAAGTTATGAATGTATTGATTAACGAATAATCAATTTTTTTTTAAATAAAACTTATTTAAACTTACTAACTAGCGAAATATCTGATTTTTAGTTATTTCTAATTCTTACGCTATTTCGTTTAAGTTTGCAGAACACTGATTTTTAGTTATTTGCAAAAGTGAGAATCAATTATTAATATATAGAATCAATATCAATCAATAAAATTCAAATACGAAACTATAAATAAAAGGATCAATATAAGGTAAAAAGGAATAAAGCTCTTACGAAGGTCCACGTATTGGGATCGACGTCTTCGTCCTTCCTCTTCTTGACTCCACTGTTGCACCCTCAAGTCGAGGTCTCTTGGTCTTATCGTTGGGGTTCTTTTGGATTGCACTGACAGGGTAGAAACCACTCCTAGATGTCTTTTACCGCGCGATTCGATAATTTTCGACGCTCTAGCACAATCCTACCGACTGCGCCAATTAAATAAAATCCGTTTTTAAAAACAATTTATTTTTAAATTAAGACTAACAATATGAATGCAAACAATGGAATGACAGAAGTAGCTAAGTTACATATATTTATAAGCTAGGTTATGCTGCGGTTGCAGTCTCCACGGTCTGGTCCAGGTCAGCAGGAATGGTACATGTAACTACGTCCTATCCGTTTGAAACAAATTGTAGTAGGGTAGGCCTAACACCTTTATATGTCTGATCTGTTCCAAACGATAAATTTCTTATTTTTACAAATACTCGATTTCTTTTCAGTTCTTTGGATTTTGTGCCATGATAGTCTATGGAGTAGAGGCGTTTTACAAGTATCGAGCGCTTAAAACGGGACAGTTAGCTCAAGGGGATAGAGTGATCAGCAAGCAATCCACTACAACCGTCACCTCACCCTCATCACCCTCGGTGTACCCGTAAAGCACGTAAACTGTACCTTTTTATATCTTATCAACTAAATAAGGCGTGAAAAAAAAAAGTGTATGCAGAATGTTCTCACATCGTTATTTTTGTTCACAGAGTATAAAAAGCAGGGTCGAAATTATTTTGATTTGTTTTGCCATTTTTGATGATTAAATGGCAAACCGGTTTTCTTGTATGTGACGTTTCGAACGTCATCCACACCATCTTCAGGAGTATAGGTCCCAAGTCTATAAACATTATTTAGACGTTAGACCTTACTGGGTTTATTTAACGGTTTGATTAAAATACTAAGGGACCGATGACCATGTATGTATCCATTTCTCGGCAGCTTTACCAAGTACTTATTGTTGGAATAATTGCTCCTATGACAGTTATTTTTTTGGTAGAGCTACACACGGTGACTGAAGTGGACCAAACCTTGGGTCTCCTGTTTATGGTCCGTATGACGCTCGAAACATCGGCATTAATTTGCGTTATAAATATATTTGTTCAAAAAGCTCGTTCTGCATGCAAAAACAGAGCAGATAAAAAGGCGTAACGAAAAATTATTACCGTCTTCGAGTTGGTTAGAAACATTGTAATTTCGCCCCCTAACTTGTCGTCGTGGAATTGTATGCTTTTAAATATCTCATTAGTGTCTTAAGCATATTAAAAAGAAATTTGATATCGGTTCAAAGAAAGCATATCTCCTTTTTTCCTTTTAACTTAAATTTTATTTACATTTCGACTTTTTTCCACACAAATATATTTTACAAAGTGTTTTTTTGGCAATCAAGTCTTGAATAAGGTAACGTTTTTCGTTATGCTCAAGTTATGATAGATCTTTAGAATTTTATCCAAAAACGAAGAAAATATCTCATAAGGCTATATTAATTATTTAGAATAATCTTAAGGAATTGTGTTCACTCATTTAGATAATTGTTACCACGTTGCGTATTTTAAGTTGTTAATATTTTTTACTTATGATTATTATGTATTTTAGCTTTTTCTCCTAAATTCTGCTTTATACTGTGACTAAATTATTTTTACTACCTGTACAACGAAAGTTAAGCTCTCAAGTTAATCTTAACACTTTTTGCCTTAAAACATCCAAACCAAAAATGGGAAAGAAAAATTACTGCTTAAAATCGCAGTAAAATGAGGCACAGAGGAAAAATCTCAATCAAAAATTACATTAGTTTTGGAGTCTGAACATTTCATTGTCAAAAAAGCTTCATTTAGTGACTGCAGCTTTGTTTCGTAGCAATAAAACCTTTCCAAATTGATGTAACTGGAGCGAAAATATGATTAGATCTCCAACTTGTACATCCATGAAAATCAATACTTTTACATGCATTTATACCAGTGCATCCTATTGATGTGGCAACAAAGGTATTAATAGTTGTTAAATGAAGCTTCAGGTATTATTTACTACTTATATATGGGAGGAAATCCCTTTATTATTATCTACATAAAGAATGAAATAGCCAAATAACAAAGATGGCATTTGCTTACAGCAATAGAAAGCAATTTTATAGAGCTGGTTTCTTACATATCGCTCACCTTGTTACTTAATCCTTTACTTATATTTCAGATTATACATATACATATTTTTTTATAATACATTTATCTATTTTATCAATTTATATCAGATTCGTGGAATCCAGGCAAGTTGATTCGATGATTCTAAGGCTGTCTGGCAGATAACTAGTCTTATTAAAATTAGACGAAAATATGCGCGGTCCAAAAGTGTTTTTATAGTGGCGAATTAGTTTGGTTTCTTAATTTTTAAATGTATTTTCTTTCTTTCTCAAAATATTGATCGTAGAGAGTAGAGGTGATATATTTCAAAAACCGTAAGTTAAAGTGATTCCATTTAATTCGTCACATTTTGATAATTGGATGCATAAAACCAATATTTTTCTCCCATATGCGGCTATATTGTCTAGGATTCCTATTACTGTAAGAAAAAAAACCGACATGTTTTGCGGCTTTGTGGCTACCTAAACAGAAGCTTCGAGCACAATGCAGATATATGATATCCTTTTACATACACCGTGTGTCTATTTTTTTCAAGTTAACTTGCTTTCTGATATATATTACCTATTTACTTAATGCTACTTTTTACGTGTGTATTTATTTTAATTTATTTTTATATTTCTATCAATTTTGTATCAAACTCAATGTATCAGGACACTAAAGGTCGAAAAAAATATCAGTCTTTGTAGTTAAAGTTATCTAGGCAGTAAACTAGCCTCATTAAAACTCTTCACTACTCGAGATATAGACGATCCAAGAAGAATTATACCATTTTCCCAAAATCCTCGAGGGCTTCAAGTGAATAATTGACCCGCCTTTTCAGAAGGCTTCTACATATCACGGTATTTTTACGAGATGTGCCGTTTATTTTTGATCCAACTACAATTGTATTTTAAATATTTAAAGATATGGAGCGGGCATTGTCAGAAATACAATTTTAAAATAAACGTAACGCAAGTATTCAATCGGTTTCGGGTAATATTCCATTAAAAACCCCGTTGAGCAACTTTTTACATTATTAAGTATTTTTATCTGAGAGGGTGACTGTGCCACTTATCGGCCACTTAAGACATTTTCTGACTACTTATGTGTCAGATTAAGAATTATTGACATTTTGTTGTTGTGATATCGTCATTAAAATGGTTGAAATATAGAGATTTGAACCAAGATTATTAGCAATGCTTTGGCAAAAGTCGTAGGTATCAAATAAAATAAAATATGTAAAAGTGTACTTTTCCCTATTTTCGGCCACCATGCACCAATTGCCGGCTACAAAGAAAACGGTCGGCCGGCCGGACAAGCCCAGCAGTAGCAATAATCACAGCCGATATTTTTGCCAAACTCATCATCTCTGTCACTGTTAAGATGCTCATCAAGGAGGGTCCATTTCAATGCCCTTTTTTCATAATCTTCCTTGCCGTTTAGGAATTTTTTTCCAAGCAGTCTTCTTTTTGATTTTTTTTTTCAGTTTCTTTCTGCTTTTTATTGGTTTCTCTCTGCTCCCTTCTTAATTTTATTTGTTCCAGTTTCCCTTCTTTTTCCCGTTCCTTTTTCAAATAGTAATTTCGTCAAGCTTGGGACGATATCGCGTTAGGTAGCTGTTCTTTTGGCGGTTTGGTTTGTGTCTTCTTCACGCCCCCTGGAAAACGCAGATGATTTTCAAAAGGATCAATACTTTTTTCTAATGCCCTATTTGCAGGAAGAACTCTACTCTTTTGATCTGTCATTCCATCTCTATTTTTTTCTGTCTCGGTGGTTACTATCGAGGCTTTCAGATCTTTCTGCTTCGTTCTTTTACTCTATTTTCCGTTGTTCTACTCTAGCCTGTGGTGGCTTGTTGTAATTACGTTCTACTATTGTTTCTCCTTCCTATTCAGCATCATATGCCTTTTTTCCTGTGTTTTTATTTAAATCAGTAATTTTTTTGTTCTTCTGGTGTCTCGTAATCTGTTATTGTGTCATTATTGCCCCGAACTTTATTTATACCATTACCTTTTGCTTCTTCTGTTATGTCACAACCTATTGTTGTATTGTTAATGGCCCGAACTACAGTTACATCAGTCTCTTCTGGTTCTTATCTTATGTCATAATCTGTTATTGTGTCATTAATACCCAGAGCTGTATTTAAATCCGTCCCTTCGATACATCTGTCATGTCATGGTCTGTTGTTGTGTCAATATTGCTCCAAACTTCATATAAATCAGTCCCTTCTAATACTTCTGTTATGTTGTAATCTTTTGTATCATTGCAACTCTGAAATTCATTTTCCGGCTCTGATATTTGATCCTGTAGCCCATCATTTTGAATATAATTCATTACTTCTGTTACTCCCCTAGATTCATCAATGATAATACCCTGGATGGGACGGATTGTTAAAGCATCTACAGGAATCATACTGTCAACTAATATTTCCTGGTGTTTCGGTTTCAATTCGTTTATTTCATTGTAAATTACTTCAACATTAATGCCGTACTCGTACAAATTTGCTTCTATTTTCCTGATAACA
>MU183163.1:207754-220792 GCA_016904865.1 Pissodes strobi
TGTTATCAGGAAAATAGAAGCAAATTTGTACGAGTACGGCATTAATGTTGAAGTAATTTACAATGAAATAAACGAATTGAGACCGAAACACCAGGAAATATTAGTAATTTCTAAGTCAACTATATGGGCGTTATCAGAAGACTCTACTGATTCAGGAATAGGTTTCTGCAGTTTGTTTTCTAAAGTGTGTTTTGCGCATATACCCAACATTTTCCTGGCCAAGTGGAAACAACCCGCATTTGCGAAATCCGTTTTTAATCTGACTTGCAGTATTAGTTCCTTGCAATGTCTCTTCAAAGGGGGTACAAAATTTTCTTTATTGACATATGAGTTAACATTATCGGGACGACTTCGCCAACTCCTGATAGTGGTTTCCCATTCCTGTTTGAGATGTTTAAAGACACTCACGTCCGCAGGTTGAAGCATAATAATATTAAGTGCACGATACACATATAACGGTATGCTCTTGCGCAGGCAGAACCTCCCACACAGAAACGTGTGACGTCACACGGGAACGACGCTTTCGATTCTGCTATGTAAGCGTGTGTAGAACATATGTTTTGAAATGCAATATTCGGAGTTTTGGGGGATTTTAAAGGACATTTTCGATAATAGGTACGTTCCTAATTATACGTGTACGTGTGTCAACTAAAGAATAAAAGCATTTTCATTCCATATTTATATTACTAATTATAATTGATATATTATACATAGTTTTACTCTAGAAAATAATTTAAATGTATAAATGGTTATTTAAGTATTATTTCAACATTTGAGAACTAAGTAAAAAAGTCGGGACGAGATTGGTTGATGTGATGTTTATACTTGATGCGTAGAATCGAGAGGCACGCGGTCATGATAGTATTGTTTTATAGTTCATTCCTTCATAAATTAATTTTTTCTTAATTTAAAAAAATTACGTAAATTCAAATATTCTCTACGCCATGCCACTGAAGTAGATCAGCTAGTTCTTTTTGATTCTAATATCTAAGCCCATAACATTTCCAAAAAGAATAAAAAAAATCCCTTGCAAATAAAAAGCCATTAAGCATTAAAAAATGTTTCAATTTAATTTAGCCCACAAGATATAGTTTTACCAAACTTAAAGTACCTACAATTTTAATTTTCTTTGTATTGACCTCATTATTTAATAGTCAATATTCTGAACCCTTTCAAATATTTTTTGCCCATTTATACAAATTTATTTCATTTCCACTGAAGTAGACTCGATTTGCAAAGTACTTTTTGATCCCAATACCTTAATCCATAACATATCCAAAAATCTTTGAAAATAAAAAAGTTATTTTTTACATAATAATTTTTTTATCATTCCATTAAAAATGTTTCAGTGCTTTGTTTTTTTTTTAATAAACTAGCAAAACAAATGAGTTTTTTTTTATTTTATATTTTCAAGAAATTTCAAGATTTTGTTGGTTTCTTTCCAAGAAATCTTGGACTTGAGAACTAATTTCTTGTCTTGTCTTGAAAAACAAGGATCATTTCTTGTCATGATCTTATCTTGAAATCAAGACAAGATCAAGACAAAATCAAGAAGTTGTCAAGGAAATCACGACCTGATAGAAACTTAACCTTAAAAAAAATTAAAAAAGCAACGGGATTCGAACTCTGACCGCGCCGCTCCGACGATAGAGCCGCCGAATCGAGACCTAACCACCTAGACCACTCGGCCACGGGACCTGTTGGAACAGAACGATTGCATCGCGAAGACATGGCGCGATTAGGTGCGCAAATCAATGAGATTTTGTAGCGCTACAGAACCTAACCGATTTTAGCACCCTGGTACCATCGTATGTGAGCATGTGTAAATATTCGTCCCGGCGCGCGTTAAGAAGTTTCACATCAATCACACTTCAATAATACATGTAGCTTTATTTTTTTCCTTATTTAAATTTTGGCAAATATTTTTTAACCACATAGTGTCCGGCTCGACCGTGAAACGCGTCTAGATAGTGGTATATCTAAAAAGAATGTTTAAAGAACGGAACTAAGGCACAACAACACCCGAATGTCGAATTAGCGGCAGCTAAAATCACGGTACGGTACTTGAAATTAGGATCCATCTCTAGCCATAGGATCTCCCTTAGAGTGTGTGCCACTGCCATAAAAAATCATGTAAATCGTGGAAATATGTAATAAAAATAATAAATAATAAAGTAAAGCTTTAATAATTACAGATACTCACCATCTGTTATGATAATTCCATCTTCTCTTCGCCAAGCACGAATCCACTGATTTGCTAACTCATGTTTAGGAAAACGAAAATATTTAATATTACTCCCTTTGGTGGTCCTATTATTGTTCTTACAAGTAGCCACAACACAGTTCGGCATAATTATACTATAAGTTTTTAATTTAAATAATCCTATAATATATATAAACACAAAACAAATCTAAAAATTCACTTAATTTCATAAACTATGACAGCTTCAAAAGGAACATTTTTTCCCGTGTGACGTAGATGCGCGGGTGAGTCAAAAACGAGTCTAGAAATCAGCATACCGTTATATGTGTATCGTGATTAAGTGGAAGTGCATAGGGAATGAGTGTATTGGCATCACAAAATTCAATAAGTGGATGCGACATATTGGTTTTATGGCCATCGATAAACGCAATAACGGGTTTTGGGGAGTTTTTCCTGTATGAACCAATTATTAAAATCGTTAGCAACGAAGTCGAAAAACGTTGCAGTTGTCATCGATCCGCTATCTGACTTTCCCACTGTCTATCTGGGTGGTACACGTTTTACCCAGTTTCTTGGATACTAGCAGAATGTACAGGGTGGCCCGTTTAAGAGGGGCCTATACCTTATCTCGAAAACCACGGGGGTTGGAAAAAAATTTAAATACAAAAGTTATTCCTAGTAAAATGATCTTTATTTTTTTTTGTATTGTTTTATTCGTCACTTTTTTATATACAGGATGGTCAAAGAAAGTTACACTTTTTTAAATGAAACACCCTATATTTTATTACATTTTTGGATTCTACTTAAAATTGTAAGCATATTTGATGTATGATGTTATACCTCTAGAGTTAGTGGTTTCAGAGCTATAAACAGTTGAAAATCGGTACTTTGACTACTTTTCACCTTGGTAGCAAGAAGACCATTAGAGATGGAATAAAATGAATTCCACATTCCTATCTTAACTTTTCAAGAGCTATCTGACGGTGTTAACTGGCAGGTGGTACCATGGGTACCAAATCTGGTAGCTCCGTAGGTACCATGAGATAGCTCTTGGAAAGTTAAGATAGGAATGTGGAATTCATTTTACTCTATCTCTAATGGTCTTCTTGCTACCAAGGTGAAAAGTAGTCAGAGTACCGATTTTCAACTGTTTATAGCTGTGAAACCACTAACTCTAGAGGTATAACATCATACATCAAATATGCTTGGAATTTTAAGTAGAATCTAAAAATGTAATAAAATATAGGGTGTTTCATTTAAAAAAGTGTAACTTTCTTTGACCATCCTGTATATAAAAAAGCGACGATTAAAACAGTACAAAAAAAATAAAGATCATTTTACTAGGAATATCTTTTGTATTTAAATTTTTTTTCCAACCCCCGTAGTTTTCGAGATAAGGTATAGACCCCTCTTAAACGGGCCACCCTGTACTGGACCACTACAAATGCTGTAGACACATCCCCGTGGATATTAAATATTAAAAATATGTAACGTTGCTTCTGAACTTTTCCATGGTTTCTTCTTCTTCTTCTTCTTCTTGTGCCTTATCCTCAGTGGACTCATACGATTGAAAGCTGGTCTGCTCTTCTCTATCCGGATTTTATTTTCGTTTCTTTGTTCCTATTTGTTGTTAAGAAATATAGCCGGTTTGCAGTCGGGAGCCGTTTGCGTGGAACAGACCATCAGTACCTTGTTTGCTCACTACCATAACCTTTGTTTTATTTGTGTTTAGGCGCATGTTGTAGGTTTCGCATACTTCTGTTACTCTGTCTATAAGTCTCTGGAGACCCTCAGCTGTATCTGCAATTAGGACTGTGTCGTCTGCGTATCTTAGATTATTAATAAGTACACTGCTTATTAAAATGCCGTCCTCTGTATCCTCCAAAACCTCTCTAAACAGTCTCTCCGAATACACATTAAAGAGCAGAGGAGACAGCACACATCCCTGTCGAACTCCCTGGCGTACTTCAAACTCTTCTACCCGAACGCGAGCCTTTTGTTTCCAGTAAAGGTTAGATATAATATGGATATCCTTGTCATCCAGTCCTGACTGTCTAAGCGTTTCCAATAGTTTCTTATGATCTACTCTATCGAAACCTTTCTCGAAGTCGATGAAACAAGCCAAGACATTACAATTTACATCTCGTGCTCATTCACATTAAGGCTAAACAATGCTTCCCGTGTTCCGAGACCGTTTCTAAATCCGAACTGTGTCTCCGATGTGTTGTTCGAGTTTGGGATAGATAGATAGATACGTTCATGTATGTTCGTGGTTTTGGCCATCTGAAAATGGAAAAAAGGAAATACACACCTGTTCTAGATATGTAGACGAAAAAGCTCACTTTTCGGCCACCAGAATTATATAGATTTTAAATGAAAGGACGAAAACCGGTATCATACTTCCTGTTTTCGGCCACTGAATGCTTTATATTCATATTTCGCGAGCATTTGCGAAATAAGTAGGTGGCCGAAAACTGACCCTGACTTTTTCTCTAGATGCTCGACACCAGTATGTAGCCAATGTGAGATGATAACAGCGAAAAGGGACAACAATACCTGGGAATATCTTCCCGGTTTTCGGCCACCTTGACCGAGAATGGGAAATAAATTCTATATTAAACCAGAGTTAAATATGTCCTTCTTATGCCTTACGGGTGTAGAATGTCTTAGTCTTGTTGGGAAACAAATTGCCTAGTATTTCCAGTCTGGTCTCCACTACGTTATTTACACTGTATAACAACTCTTCACACTCTCGTAGGTGGCCATTTTGAATAATTCAATTTTAGTTCCAATTTTTGCCGCTTCTGCGCGCAAATTGGCGGGAATTTAGAAAAAAATGACCAAAAAGAAGAATGCTATTTATAAAAAAAAAACTCAAAATATCTATTTTGTTAATAGGAACGTAAAAGCGGACAACAGGTAGTGGCCGGCTAACCGGTGCAGTCACCCAATACTTTATAAGGGTTTCTGGCGGCTTTTACATAGGCCCGGTGAATATGTTATTTCTTTCTTTTATTTTAGAAATCATTGACTCATTATTGCATGAGAATCGTTTTACATACACAATGTGTATGTTTATTTTTCCCACAGTACTAGAGTTGATTTCTTAGATACCTGTATATTACATATTTACTTAATGCTTTACTTTTTGCGTGTTTTTGTTTTATATTCTTATATCTTTATTAATTTTGTATCAAACTCCAATGTATCAAGACACTAAAGGTCGAAAAAAATAGCAATTTATCTAGCTCAAGTTATCATCTAGGATGTTAACTAGCTTTATTAAAACTATTCCCTACTCGAAAATATAGGCAATCCAAGATTATTTGATTTGTAAATGTATTAATTATCCCATTTTCTCATAATCCTTAAGGGCTTACACATGTATTGTAGCCACCCATTAATTTAAAATCTAATTTCAAATGAATAAATATTGACCCGCCTTTTCAGTAGGGTTCCTGGCTTCTACATATCAGGATATTTTTACGAGATGTGTCATTTATTTTCGATTAACCTACAATGTATTTTAAATATTTAGATATGGAGAGGAAATTGTCAGGAAAACAATTTTAAAATACACGTAACACAAATATCCAAACGGTTTAGGGTAATTTGCCATATCTTTTTTTTAGTTCCAAATATATAAGAACCTCATTGCAGCAACTTTTTACATTATTAAGCATTTTTTTCTGAAAATATTAACATACCTTTATAGGGATTTCTAGCTTTTGCATATGAGCCCAGAATCATATATGCCCCAGTGAATATCTTCATTTTTTTCTTTATTTTAGAACATTGGTTCATCATTATAAATGTAATTTGAGACATTTTTGTAAACATTTTTATTAAAATTAATATTAGAAAACTAGAGATGTGCCAATGCCTATGAAATAATATAACATTGAATTATTTCGTTGGGCCCAATAATTATATCAGGGGCTCTGTGATATCTCCCTTTTACTTCAGAACTATTTGAATTCGCTTTGGAATAATATTTTTTTGCAATTTTCAGCTGTAAACTAGTTCCAAATTTGAGTTAGTCTCTCTTTTAATCCACGAACAGTTCTAGCAGGTCCAAATCATTAGAAAAACAGGAAATTTGGCTTTTCGCAACACACAATCTGAATGATGGTTCATGGTCCTCAATACCTTACTTCTGTAATCTCGAACACATAACTCAAACCTTGACTCCAAATAACAGTACCTCATTGCATTTTTGACCAGTTATGATAATGATGATGATGATGATGCGAAGGCAAAAAAACCTTTGTTAACTGTAAAACATGGGATAGTGTTATTTGGCGTGATGGGTCAAGGTTTGAAGTATCGAAGTAGTCTTGAGGACACCGAAAAGTCAAATTTCCGGCTTTTGTAATGATTTAGAAATGCATGTCGGCCCAAGGGATTGAAAAGTTGTTGATCAAAAAGGGGATTGTTAATGCCACTAGGTACATTGACATCCTTTAATGCAATCCAGTGAAACATTAAACACGAGAAAATGAGTACATATTCGAACAAGATGGCTTATTATAGTGCCGAAATAGTAAAGAAATTATTGTATGCAGTAGCCCCGACTATCACCAGTTGAAACACTTTGGCATATTATGAATACAAAAATACGTGTTAGGATCTGCTAGAGATCCTGAATTAAAAGACTTGCTCAAATTTTGGAACTCGTTTACTACTGAAGACTGGAAAAAGAGAATTCAAGTAGTTGTGGAGCATAAAAGGAGATGTTACATAGTGGCAAAATCACCGAATCCCTCATATGATTATTGAGCCAAACGAAATCATTCACTCTATTTGATTTAGTGTTATGGGCATATCTCTAGTTTTATAAGATTAATAATTTAAAAAAGTACAAAAATTCCTCTAATAACAATAATAACAGTTGGATTCGATAGCTTTAGCTTTTGTGGCTACCAACTATTTCTAAAATAAAATAAAAACTAAAATATTGGCTGGGCCAAATGATTTGATTCTGGGCTCGTAAATCTATATATGATAAAATATATTCTGTGTGTTGCTTGTTTATATGGAGCATTTTATACAATACATATACTTTATTTTTTTTTACAAAAATACATACTATGTTATATAGCATCGCTAATAATTTGTACATTTTATGTTAAGTATTAATTCTGTTACATTCTAGCTATTAAAACGTATATTATTAAGGTTATCTATATGCAATAAAAGTCTGCCTTGTCACTGTTTTTAAATATAGGTATATTTTCGAATATTAGTTATATAAATGTGTAGATTCTTGTTAAAAATATTAATTTTGGAGTGGAGAAATTAAACGATTTGAAAAATATTTCGTATTTTATTGTTTCGTAGAGTACTCTGAATTTCGTAGAAATGGCAGTAAAATAATTCACTATAGGAGAAGCGTTTAGTGTATGCTAATGTCTGTTTAAATTAAGGTTGTCAACTGAAACAGGCCAATTAACAAAGGAAAGTTCTAAAATAATAAAATTCGCCGGCAAAAATTTGAATACACTGTATTATATAAACGCCAGTCAAATTAAGGGAGGCACTTGGAAACAAGTGTTGAAAAGCTAGTTATTATTTTGATCGGTTCATTTGACGTCAAATAGAAGTATCCTAGGTTTGCATGATCCCTCGAACGCGTGGCGCCGCTAGAGCCAGGAAGCCCAAAAAAAAAAACGAGAACATTTCGGACTTGTGTCAGTTCTAGCTCTGAAACGGTGCGTTCTAGCGCATATTTCATTCATACAAATATTACAGAGCATTAAGTTCTGCGTCGAACGAGTATCCCATTTATTCATTTCGATCCAGTCGTATGGCTGAATTCAATGGTCGAAAAACGGTGGTTTTTATTAACTTTGCTGACAAACGCATTATAGTGACTTGCAATCGTCCGTCACATGGAAACGATAATTCTAAATGAAAAAACGAATAATAAATAATAATTTGAATAATTTCCCTGCGCTTGACTATGGAGGGTTTTCCCTCTAATGCAAATTTTCTTCAGAGCTATTGAAAAACACAGAACAAACATACTGACTACAGACTCCACTTTGCGACTAAACCAATTATTTGTTGTGTTTAGTTGATGACAGATATACGATGTCGATCTATAGAAGATAAATGAACAGTTTTAATTACGGTAAGGATCTGTTTCGACGACAGTAACAAGAAACGTTTAATACTATTGAGTTGGAAGGTGCCAACGCTGTGAGTAGAACCAAAAGGTCACTGCCATCTGCCATTATCACAGATGGATTATTCAATGATAATAAGCCAATAACAGTCGCAGGGCCGTATTACCCAATAGGCTAAGTAGGCTACAGCCTCGGGGCCCTTGACTTGCGGGGGCCCTTGAATCTTGAATCTCAAATTAATTAAGAAAAAGTAAATATTCAAGAGCGTAGGGGACAGTCTTATGACAATGCCAATAATATATCCGATCAACATTCAGGATTGCAACCTCTCATTAAAAAAAAAGCATCCTCTAGCATTATTTGTTCCAATACGGCACACTCTCTTAACTTAGGGGGGAACTTGTGCAGCTGAGTGTTGTAATATGGCCACGTGTCTCATTTTTATTTTTTATGTTCTTAGAAAAAATTATAATTTTTTCAGCTTCCACACATAGGTGGCAAATAATGACAGAGGAACTCAATAAAATTCCCAATGTTCTCGTTCCAAAAAAATTAGCTGTTACTCGATGGTCAGCTCGCGCGGATTCTTGTAAAATGTAAAGCAATTATTTTAGGGTTTTCTGCGTTTAAAGAATCATTAGAAGTCATCGAAAACGATATTACACGATAGATAGAGCACTATCCAAAGGATTAGACCAAAGTTTAGGAGCCGAATGCATTCGTTTTAAATATTTTATCTCCGAAATTAATTCGGAAATTACCAATCCAAGGGAAATGTTAAAGTTTATAAGACCAAAAAAAATAAATATGTAGTTTTCCAAATGTAGATATTGCGTTAAGGATATTTTTAACCATGGCAGTAACTAATTGTAGTGGGGAGAGGTCATTTTCTACATTAGAAAGGACAAAAAGTCATAAAAGAAATTCATTAGGTGATGAAAACACTAATCAACTTTCTTTGTTGGCTATAGAACACGATATTTTCCATAAAAGAGAGAGTTTTGCGACCCAAAAATCACGAAAACGAGCATTCATTCATTATTGAGTACACACCACTATCTAATTATATTTTTTTTTAACGAAAATGTTTTGTTTTAATGTTTTAAAATATTCTTTGATTTTTTATGTTCTTTTTTAAAGTAAAAGTGGATTTTTTAAAGCAAGATATTATTATAATATATATTTTAAAAACTATTTTTGTTTCTGGTTCACATTTTACGTTATCAAAAAAAATGTATCTACCATAAAATATGCTGAATGCTCTGGATAGGGGGCCCTAAGACTTTTTTAGCCTAGGACCTCTTCAATGGTTGATCCGGCCCTGAACAGTCGTAACAATGCGTCTGTTAGCATCTTCCTCTGCTGCTTTTGCAACAAACCCTTCATTATCCAGCTGTCTATAGAGCATGCTAATTAAACGGTTTAATTAGCATGCTCTATAGGCAGCTGGATGATGAAAGATTTGTTGTAAAAGCAGCAGAGAAAGATGCTAACAGACGCATATTGTTACGACTGCTATTGGCTTATTATCGTTGAATTATCCATCTGGTGATAATTGTTGGAGATGGCAGTGACCTCTTGGTTCTACCCGAGTACATCCACCACCGAGTAGCGACATATTATATTCGCGTCTATACACAGGAATATTACTTTGGCTCCCTGGCTTCCGCATGCACAGAATACGAGTGACGAATCAATCAACGCCACCTACACTACAAATACCTCAATTACCAATGTCTTTACGATGCAGCGCGTTCTTTCCGAGTGGCCTGGTGTAGTGGTTAGAGCATTTGCTTGTCATGTGGGCGGCGTGGGTTCGATTTCCGTTGGTGGCAATGCGTTTTTTTCTACCTTTTTCAAGATTATGTTTGCTTTTTTTCAATTTGGTTTAGCTTGGGTTAGTTTCAGTTAGTTGGGTTAGTTAGATTATGTTTGCTTTTTTTAATTTGGGTTAGCTTGGGTTAGTATGATTATGTTTGCCTTTTTTTAATTTGGGTTAGCTTGGGTTAGTTCTGTTTGGTTGCGCTCCGGAGCGAGCAAAGCGAGCGGAGGGCCATGCGTGAGGTCCTAGACACTTGTAAACGAACGCACCCATACTCTGCGCATGCGGAAGCCAGGGAGCCAAAGTAATATTCCTGTGTGTAGACACGAGTCATTATTATGGGTTATGGGTTTCAATTTTCATGGCGCCTGCGCGAAATAGATTGCTTAGCTCTCATATGACGAAGCAATAGCAAATGATGTTTCATTTATAGTCAGGCGGTTGATGTATTTGTTGCGATCATGGGTCAAGTTTCGTTTAGCGGAAATCCGTAAGAAAAAGAATAAATTATTTTTTGATATTAGAGTATCTCTTTCAACGCAGGACAATCAAAATGTTTCGCTGCAATACATCATTGTCATTTTCAAAAAAAAAATAATAATTAAGTTTAGAAGAGCAAAAATGTATTTGACAAAACAAAATCTTGGCTAAGAGTGCCTCTCTACCTCTCTAATCCAAATTAACCACAGTAAAAAGACTTCACTATTCCTAACTAACCCCAACCAACCACAGCTCTGCCAAACTAATCAATAGAAACCAACACTCACGCAAACTAACCAAAACCAACTCAGACTAATCAAGATTAACCCAAACTAACCGATACTAAGCAAAACTAACCCTAATTAACCAATCTAACCTAAACCAACTACAGCTAATCAAAACTAACCAACACTAACTAAAACCAACCCAGACTAATCAAGATTAACCCAGACTAACCAAAACTAACTCAGACTAAGCAAAACTAACCCCACTTAACCAGAGTGAACAAAGCAAAAATAATCGAAACTAACTTTAATTAACCAAACAAGCACAATTACAGTGACTTTATACAAGACAGTGGCGACAATCGATGTATCGATTTTTATTGGCCGGGCTAGTTTTGCCTCCTCATGGCGGACGAGGCAAAAATTTCTTTGTCTTCGATTTAAACGTAATTATTGGTGTAACTTTAGTTTGTTGTAAATATAATGTGGCTAAAAACATTTAAGGAGTTTCATAACAACATAAAACTTAGTGTCTGTGATGGAAGTTATAGCGAAGTGCCTATACCCAAAAACAATTTTTCTGGGCTTAATCTTAATTTCAGTAACATGAATTCATTAACAACATTGCGGAATATTTAATGCAAAGTATTAATAAGTAGTCGAATAGTAGAATATGTATTCAAATTGTCGAATTTTTTAACTAACGAAAAATTCGAATTTAGAATAGTCGAATATTTTAATTATTCGAATACAATTCCGAGCCATAATCTAAATATTATATTTTAAAACAAAGCACATGGTATTATGTACAGCAACATACATACACGGATAGAGGGCTCAAAGGTTAGATGACAACTGCACTAAAAATGTCGTTTTTTCGACAAACAGTTATTCTTGATAAAAGTTCCTGCTTCCCTCGAAAACAGTAAAATACAGTCTACGAAGCGAATTTTAAATTTTTTAATAAAGAGTGCTCAAAAACTACGAAAACATGACTTTCATAATCAAAGCAATTTTGAAAATGAGTTTTTAAAACAGCAAATTTAAAGAAATGTAAATTTAGATTAAGAACAAAAATGCCTTGTATGATAACTGTTCCACAGAAAACACGAATAGTCAAATATTCGAATACAATTCCGAGCCCTAATAAACACTAGTAACATTTTAGTCATCTAATCATCTAATTAATACCTTAAGAAGCATCTTTCTTCATAAAACTCATTTACTTAATGGCCAAATAACCTACAACGTAAAAAAAATAAATAGTTATAATTAATTGCCGTTTTTATTTTTTAAAATACAAGCCTAAATTTAAAAAAAAAAACATTATTACTTAGTGTAACATATATAGTATAACAATAATATTATTATTAAATTTGAAAACTGTCCTAGACACACATATTTTATTCATAACGGTGATATTTTATCGCAGCTATCCGGATTTTCTATAAAACAGACTAAATAAAAATTTCGTTTTAATCACTATTTTATCATTTTAATATCATATTTTATAAGTAGATGTCTGGAAAATAATTAATTTGAAATAAAATATCTGAATATCCTATGCTAATAATACAAACCCGCCATAAATTTTGCCTCCTAATGGCGGATGGGCGGAGCTAAATTGCTGCTTGTCGCCACTGTCTTGTATAAAGTGACTGTAAGCACAATGAGACAAGCGCGCTACGCGCTTGATCTGCCCTATTATAGTTTATAGATAGTTAGTTTTTCTGGACCGGCCAATAGCAAAAATAAATAATAGGAAAATTATATAAAGACAGGTTTTAGTTCAATTATGATATAAAAAAATCGAATTTTCTGGAAAACAAAACATTTCCCCAGGAAAAAAAATGATATTCTTGTCCCGAATCGTCCTATAGACCGATATTTTTTTGTAGCCGATTTCCGCTAAAAGAGACTTGAGCCGCTATCATTGTGAAAAGTCACACCAAGTCAAGCAGTTGATGTATTCATTGCGATCATTGTACATACGTTTGTCCAGAAATAGTATTCTCTTTAGTCGTTTGTGATTTATATTTTTTTCCTAGTTTTAATGCACCCGTGTCTCATGTCTGAGACATCCGCGCAACTTTAATATTTTTATCTAGGTATCAATTTTATGTCAAAATATATTTTTTCTTCAAACGTCAGTAAATCCGTCATTACTCGACTGTGTAGGCG
>MU183164.1:0-20641 GCA_016904865.1 Pissodes strobi
GAGCTAATTTAGCCAAATTCGTAAGAATATATTTAATTTTTTAACATGGATAGTTTTAGAGTTATGATAAAATGTCGACAAAACGTCCATATTCTAATAAGCTTATTCAAATTAGAGAAATTCTGAAAAATAGTATCATTTGAGTTTGCGCAAGTATAACATTTACTGCTTTCACAACAACAACAACTAAATTGGGATACTCCCTAGGTCTAGTAAAGATGATCCTCCAGCAGTCTAATTACGAAATTATGAATTTGAGGTTGGTGATTTCCACTTGAAAACCAACCACAGATCAGGCCTTAAATTATAATTCGGCCAAAAAAACAATATTTATAGAAAGCCCACTAACCTTCCGAGCTGTGCTAATATTTTATATATACTGAAGAAACACGGTCTTGCCGAATATATTAATTTAACATGAAGCTGGCACTATTGTCTCAACAAGCACTTGTTCCTTTAGCTTTCCAAGCAGCTAGTTTTTGCTACCAAAGAAAACAAACTTAACCGCGTGAAATTCAAAGGATTATCAAATTAAACCGGTCTAGGAAAACAGTGCTCTGTCATCGCGAAGTCTCGCTGCATGGCGAGAAGTTGTAATCTAAGTCATAAGCCCACATAATCCCTGTCGAGGCACAAAACCTTATACAGGGACTGAATTCGCCCCGTTTGGTATTATAAGTGAGCAAGGGTGTAAATAACAAACAAGTAGTTAAGTGACAGTGTTCGCCGTTCAGCGCTAGGGCCTAATTGAAATATATGGTCTAGGCGCCTACATTATCAAGTGATTAAATATGAAGCTACAAAAAGACTAGAGGAAGTTTAAGTAGATAAAGAAGTAGAATACGAGGTGGTCTTCATAAATAGTTGTTTGCAGTATTGTTTAGCAGGCAGACTCGAATGTCGGTCTAATGGCAAAAAATAGAAAGGAATTCATGAAGACGCTTCTGTCGCAGAAAAAATTATTGATGTAAATTACTAAGATGCAGATAGCTTTGCGCTGATACCGTACTAAAGTTACCTGGTGGTACCTGGAAACCTCAGAGTGGCGACTAAATGGAAACTAAAAATATTTTATGACACTAATTTTAACCCTCCGTGAAGAGGACTCACGTGTTACGAAATACATGAGAAAAAAAACAAAGATTTAGTTAACCCTGATATCGGCAACATTACAATTCCGTTTGAGCAAAATATTGAAACTATATAAGGTGATTTTAATCCCCTTTAATAGTTTTCAGACCTCATGGCTTCTGTTTATTGGGGCCTAACCTAAAATCGATGGTTTAGGTTTAACAACCTGGCTTCCCTTTCTATCTAAATTTGCCTTGGTGGTAGGCTTAACTAATATGGCCTGTGTGGGAACTGTCCTCGTGGTTCTACTAATGCATAAG
Organism: Pissodes strobi; assembly: GCA_016904865.1. Lineage (NCBI taxonomy): Eukaryota > Metazoa > Arthropoda > Insecta > Coleoptera > Curculionidae > Pissodes > Pissodes strobi. The sequence continues at coordinate 1,392 of MU183164.1, forward strand.
CATGCCGCTTAATAGCAGCATCGCTCTTACTTGCCTGGTCTCTGTCTTCCAAGTCACTACGCCATATATTATCATGTAGTGACATCCATGGATCTCACACCCCTTGCGTATAACCGTAAAGTAATTTTTGGGTTTAACTTAATTTTTTCCACACATTCTTTTACCGGTTTCTAGTGCTATTGCCGCTTTCTGTATCACTTGAATATGTGAATGTTATGTCATCCTTTCAAACATGTTACCCAGATATTTCAGTTCTGTATGGAAAGGGATCTTTTCTCAAATGGTGTGAGTGATTTTAGCATTCCCCTTCGGATGAAAGAGGCTTGCTTCACCTTCCGCTGCATTGAAGTTTTATTGTCTGTAATCAATTAATTTACTTTAAGTGCGTGTAACAGTCCGATTTTGCCAGTGTCAAATATTTTTAAAATTTCATTTATATGCCGCATTTAGGAAAAAAGATGCTGCATTTTGCGCTCATCGGTTTGTTAATTCTAAATTTATTGATTCGATTTGCCAACAATTCGCTTGAAATTGCTGCCTTTCTTAATGTAAATTAACTCTATTCTAAGTATGGGTTAACGATATATTTGTATTGGCATTTATAACACGTTGTGACTATACTAATTTTACTTGATAAGCGAAGCACATTGTTGCTAGGATAGCTTGGCTTGACTTATATTACATTACTGAAGAACGATCAGCGAACCGATTTATATTTTTAAGAATTCGGTTAATAAAACCCGCCTGTACGCTGCATTAAACTCGTCGATTCATATTTTATTGTCGGTTTGAATATTTCATAACTTTTTGAGAACCCCTTGGTTGCCAGACTCCAATTACCGGCCGATCATTTCTGAGATCGTTAGGTCGTTTTGGGACCTCTGCTTTTAAATATATTTATCTTTCCAAGCGGCCTGCACTAGCAATTTTTGATTGATTCTGTTGGCAGCATTGGGTAGTAGGGATGTACTATTTCTTATAAATGTCAGATGTCGATTTAAATTTTTAGAAGTTTATCGTTTTGTTAGGGAATATTCTCTGGTATTTCTTGAACCATTAAATTCGGTGCATTAGTTGTGGCTTCCGCCGTCCGTTTGGCCATCCCAGTAAACGAGAACTAAGTCGTTTGTTATCTTAGAATTATTCCTTGTATCAAAATCACTTGGCATGTTTGAGCCCATCACTACTTGCTGATTTGACGTAGCGTTTGATCTCGTAGAAGGAGAAAGGCAAATTGACAATCAAGAGTTCTTCTAAGATTACTTTTCAAGGCGAGAAGAAGGTTTGCCGTGAGTGCAGTCTCAGAGACTCCACATTTAGTTTGTGATTTAATTCCGCCCATTTATTGGGGATATACTGTGGTATCTCTTGGTGTTTTGACACGACCGATTTTCAGGATCTACATACTGTAGTAGGTAAGCATTTTCTCTGGAATTATTTTTTTCCCTATTGCCTGTCGAGCACGCGGACGACGCCATGACGCTAATGGTTTTTTCCATTATTTCTAGAGGCTTTCCATGTTCGTCATATATGACCGAGACCGTCGAATCTCCCATAGGTAGCCCTCAGACACGATCGAGGTAATTATTGCTACAGTTTTGTTTTGCCTAAATTAATGATTTAATTGCTTTATCTGTGTTAACCATTTTTTGTGCATAGTCCGCCATTTGCTTTGCGTCCCTTATGTTATCTTATCTACTCCATTTTATCAAATCCGAATTTTTATTTTAATGTAACTTTAATTTTGATCGTTTATATTTTCTTTTAGGGGTGATTCGTACCTACCTTTTTTTTATTCAAGTTTTCTGTACCTTAGTATCTCTTTTATTTGCTGATGGTCATTGCAAGTCCATGTTTTTTTTCTGGGCGAATTTGTTTCATAAAGAAGATATATTTCTGCAAGGGGGGCTATGGTTTTTTTTTTATTAAAGTAAGGGTGCTTTGTCTAATGCGCACTGGGTTATTTCAGGGTTTTACCAGCAGGCTACCACCTTTTGCTACCAGGCTACCACCATTGCCACCAGGCTACTACTTTTTCTAGCAGGCTACAAGTTTCACTAGCGGGGCACAACTTCAATTAGTGAGCCACAGTTCAATTATCAGCCAATCTTGACACCAAGCTATCGAGTCCTCGGCTAGTTTTCCCCGGGGCCATCCAGTGGCAGTACCTGAGGTATCTATAGGTGCCCGGCGCCTCCACCAGTGTTCGACGACCGGATTTGGGTATCGTACAGAAGCTTTATCTTTCATGCATTCGTTTGTTTATACTTTTAATATAATAGCTCTTAATTTTCCTTCTTTTAATATAAAACAAACATTGACCGCCAAGCTCTGAGATAGCTCATTAATTTTATTTTTATTTATTCACTGGTTTATCTCTGAATTTTCTCTCTTTTTAATATAAGTAAGTAAGTGAGTAATATAACCGCTCTGAATTTTCCCTCTTTATAATATGAATCAAGCACCGGGAGCCACGCTTTCAATAGTTTTATTCTAATTTTATTATTTTTATTAATTTATCGATTGTGGCCGTTCATTGCTACATATTATTATTGCTACATTTAAAATCGGTGCAGTTATTAGCGCACGCATACCTAGATGTAATTAGCTTAGTTAACATCAAAGTGATCACTTCGGTTTCTAGTATTTAGTGCATTTAGTTGTAAGGCATACAGTACCGTTAACAACAGAATTGGTCTCCGTACAATCTCCATATTGTACTCTATTTATCAATTTCTTTAATAGTCCTCCGACATTCCTTGGTCTTTAAAATTGCAATTTTTACTGTAAATTGTTGCTGTGTTTTCAAAATAAAGAACTTAGTAGCAAATATATTGTTCCTTAAATTTTAGATTGTGTTTTCTTGTTTTCTTGATAAGTTAAGCTTGAGTAATTTTTGATTTAATAAGCCAGCCTAGCCACCCTGCACAACACCAGCGGAGCTTTTTCAGATTAGTTGGACAGAACTGGTAGCGCTCTAACGACCCCACTACCGGGGCCGAGCATATGTAACACGACTCTCCGGGGCTAGGTTTCCTTTTAATTGAAAAAAATCTTTACTTATGACTTCAAGAAGAAAAACGTGTTGCATGCGTTAATGCATATCTGATATGAATCTCCTTAGTTATTTGTAAATATCTAAATCCAGTTCTTACAGTTTCCCGTTAGATGGTACCAAATACCTTCTTGAACTTAAATTGTATCTGTACGTGTACATGCCTTTTTTTGTTCGTGCTTGCAGGTGTCTAGTTTGTCCACGATATTGAAGTATTTTCTGAATCCACCTTGTTAGATGTGTTGATACAAATCCAGATATCCAAACTTGTTGTGGGACGATTTGCCACTATTTTGATTAAGAAGAAGATGCTATAAATAGTGTGACTTTTATTGCTACTTCTGCATTGCCTAAATGCTAAATACATAAGAAAAATAAACAAGAAATTAGGTTTGTCTTTCCTTATATAGGCAACATGGCAATTCCGTTTGAGCATAATAATGAAACTGTGGAAGGTAATCCTCATCCATCTTATGTAATCTGTTTTAATCCATTTTACCAGTTATCAGACCCCATGGCCACTGTTTATCGGTGTCTAACCTAACATCAGTCGATGGTTTAACAACCTGGTTTCCCTTTCTATCTAAATGTGCCTTGGTGGTAGGTCTAATTAATATACCCTGTAGGAGTGGTCCTCGTCGTACTAGTAATGCACAAACATGCAGCTTCGCTCTTACTTGCCTGGTCTTTGTCCACCACTCACTACTGTCCCTACTCCAGATGTTATCATGTAGTGAAATCCATGGATATCACTACATGATAACATGTGTATAACCGTAATGCTACTTTTGGGTTTAGTCTCATTTTTTTCACAGATTCTTCTAAATCTTTCTAGTGCTATTGCCGCTTTGTGTATGACTTAAATATGTGAATTCTATGTCATCATTTCAAACAGGATACCTAGATATTTCACTTCTATTGAGAAAGGGATCATTTCTCCAATGGTGTGAGTGATTTTAGTATTCTCCTTTAGTATTGTGCTGTAATGAAGTTACCAATCCAATCGATTAATCTAGTTTAATGCTATATGATATGAATTGGCTCGTAAAATATAGCATTACAATTGTGCAAACTGGGACGATCTAAGAGAGTTCTACCTAGAATTTCATTGGCTCAACGTCTGCTTTAGCCCTGACGACTCGTCAGTCTGCTGCGAAGAGATTACGGAAGTTATCAGGAATAGAAGTATACATCCCAAATTTCATCAAGTTACCGTCAAGAGGAAAGCCCTGGTTTGACAGAAGATGCGAAAGAGCTGTAGGTAGCAGCAAGCCTACAAGTACTGACAGCAAAATTAGACCGCTGAAAATTGCAATTATTTTGCCGAAACGAGAAACGAATGCAAACGTGTGACTGACGAAACAAAGGACAAACGCCATCAAAACATCAGGAATAAATTTTGCAATGCTCCATTAGCTCCAGGAATTTCTGGTCAGTAGCAGAAGCAGTAAGAAATAAAGCAAAAAACGTCTCTTCCACCTTTGATAGACGAACGCGGCATCACGGCGACTACATCCAAGGAAAAAGGAAGCATGCCCGCCAAAATGTTTTCATCGCACTCTACCTTAAACGTTCCCTAAGACAAGGCTCTCCCCACCATATCGAACATCAACACTGCCATGGCAGAAGTTAAGTTTCGTCTCCGTGATATTCATAAAATCCTCAAAGAACTAGATACGCAAAAGGCAACCGGATCGGACGGAATACCGGCTATCGTTTTAAAGAACTGCGCCAATGAACTAACACCCTATTTTCCAGACTTTTTCTCTATCTTACCGAAAAGGTATTTACCCATCTTCTTGTAAAGTCGCTCGAGTGCAACCTGTTCCAAAGAAGGCAAGAAAATCACGCCTTCAAATATCTCTCAATTGCCTTGGTTCCCATAATCTCCAAAGTCATGAAACGTGCAGTCCATCGGCAGCTACTCAAGTACCTCGAGACCAACAGATTAATAATTAGCGATAACCAATACAGCTTTCGCAAAAAGAGATCGACATGAGATATATTGGCCTGTGTCACTCATATATGAAGTAGTTGAGAACTAAGGCGAATCTCAAGCGATTGAGGCATTAGACAGAATTTGGCATGAGGGATTGCTCAACAAACTGCCGCCCTTCAGACTGTTAGCCTCTCTCTGCAGCTTCAGTTTCCTTAAGAACCGATCTTTGCAGATTGCAGTTGATGGACACATCTGACACATTCACCATTAACGCGGGCATGCCTCAGGGCGCAACTCTGTTCCTCATTTATATTAATCACACTGCCTAACGAAACCAATAATCCTGTTAACAGTTTTGCAGATGTCAGTATTCTTGTGTCCCAATTTATATTTGAAAAACCTTCACCAGCGTATGAGACTCATCACCGCTGGCAAGAGCAGATTGCAACAATTAATCAATATCTGGAAAAAGTTCGAACTGGGGGATACAGAAACTTGGTCCAGTTCAATGAAGCAAAAATCTAAGCAGCCACGTTTACCAAGACAGCCAATACGGCGGGCCCTGACATCATTATGGCAGGATCGACCATTCCTTCATCCTGGTCAATCGGACTACTGGGTTCCTCGGTCAGCAGTAATATTCACCGCAGCAGCTGATCTTGCTCTACAAAGCGCAAATAAGAACAAAGCCGCACCAAAGCACACACTAAAGCTGTTGGAGTTGACCCGGGATCTGGATAGCCTGTTCCCAGGATTTGGCCCGCCTCATCCCGCCCTCAGCAACGCCTGTCGGACAGTCACGGCAGACGGCAAGAGTGCACCCGTTCGTTGTATAACTGGAAACACCTATAAGACCAATTTACAAGGACTTCTTTGTTTGATGCACTGCATCGTTTGTTACGGATGGAAATTCTTTTTATTTTTAGAAGTCATTATAGGAAGGTATATCTCTTGGATAACCATCTCTACTATTTCTCGATAAGGCCGAACCTGGTATCCAGGAAGGTTTTGGTGAACCCCAGTTATGGGTAAGATGATTTAAGATGTTTGTGTATGTAAAATTCAAATTAGTTTCTGGAGTCGAGTTCGGCATTCGTTTAATGTTAATATCTCATATTAAGTTGTTTTGATGGATTAATTTCCGTTTTAGGGTTCTAGTTTCGGATTTCCCGTACAGTAGTATAGAACCAACTTTACAAACTAGGCCACTCCTTAGTTTATTTTTTTTTAGAAGACAGTGTTGGGGAAACACCCCAACACGTGTAGAAACTATCGTTTTTCACCGTATAGTTTGGTGATAACACCCTGTATGTATGTAGCATGAATGAACCGTAATTAAACTCAAAAGGTTTATTTCACTCCGGGTACAACCCAATTTGCGCATTTAAATTAGCATATGTCAGTTCTTCAATACCCCTTAGTCCAAACCTGGATGGTCGATTCTATCCATTGATTTGTATAGGAGTGGATAAGCAATAAATAGACCAAACATGGCAAATTTCCGACCGCGAAATGTAAACAGAACGATTCCTATTTTGCCTTGCGCATTAGAGAATTAGTGGGCGCCATCTGTTGCAGTGTGAAGGTCATTAGGCAGGCCCGGACTCCAAAATTTGAACTCGTACTCTTGTGATTATGAACGAAAGTAATTATTTCACCAAATATTCGGTAGAGTAGTCTTGCCGATTGTGAAATGGGCCAGTTAGCATAGTGAAACAAACAATAAGGTATAAATAAGTAATACTTATAATAATTATCCTTACTTGAAATAGGAAATCCCGGGTATTTTGCCTCTACTGCTACAAAACACAACCATACACTTTCGGGATTCTATTTCAGTAGCATCGCCCATTGTTTATGTGCGTATTAATTGAATTAAAACGAAAATCAAAATAGGGTAGGCACAAAGCACACACGTGAACCACTAAACTAAAATTAATTAAGTAACTACAAACACTAGGTCCAAAGAAAGTCAATAAAAAGTAAAGTATTCGAATTATCAACTCAAAACGCCGCGCCGTCAAAACGAAAACACGTCAAAGACAAAAGCCAAGTTCGGTCCTGATCGACGCCTGCTGAGACGGCAAGTGTTTTAGTGCGCATGACGAAACGGGATCTTCTTTGCTTACGTTTTTCGATTTTGCGTCGATTTCGTCATGCGCAGAAACCCGTTTTTTCGCCCATAGGTTGCCACATTTAAATAGTGCAACAGGCGGCTATTGCTTATCCACTCCTATACAAATCAATGATTATATCCTATACAGCTAAATGTCATTTTGCCATTTCAATTGGGTTCACTTCAAGCGTTTTCAATTTAACTTATTCGTGTTTCCGTCAGTGTCCAATAAGCCATGCGTCAAAGAAAGAAAGAAAACCCACGCTTGCTTTCGCGTCAATCCCCACTCTGAGCTGACTTTTAGCTTGCTGCCAGGAGCTCGCTAAAAGAAATTAATCAAGTCAGTGCTCTGCTAACACTCCACGTTGCTAGATCGGTCCCGTCACCGCGCTCTAGCAAGTGCACCCTCTGGCCAAAGGTCAAATTCGGTTTGGGCCAATTTCTCTTCTTGTATACAGAGATATTTGTAGAATATCTAGTGTACCTCAGTTATCATTGACCAAGATTGAACAAAGACCTCATTTGGGCAGTTTAACCAAATTCCTCGAAGCCAGAAAGATAGCGTCCCCTTTGGAAAATTGATCATAAGATGGCGGATTGACATTCCTGGTCGAATAATTTCTGCAAGCAAGGTGAAAGCGGGACGTAAAACAAACAAAGGTTAAGTTGGAAAGTAACTAGTAAAGTCTCTCCCTGTTGAAGATACAGGTACAGCAGTCAAAGTTCAAAGGTACGATGTGTGAACATTGCTAAGTTGGAGATCTAAAAGCATTAAAGCATTAAAATAAGAAATATAAAAAACTCAGTTTTAAATCAAATAATCAAGACTTTTTAGTAACTATTTTAATTAAGCACCCTTTTGTACTTAGTTTTTATGTGAGCGAATGATTGAATGCATGAAAGTAGATTAAGAAGTATTTAAAACATGGTACTTATATTTTTTACATCAATTGCAAATGCATAATTGTATTATTAAAGTACATTAACATAGCTACCGAGTTTCAATTCACATAATCTATGTTCAAAACCCCACCACCCTATTTTTATACAGTCAACTCCTTTAATTGCTTGTAGTTAATTATGCAGTTAATAATTGCTACCTTCACCTTTGTGGTCAAAATAAGTTAATAATAGTATATTATTTTATATGGAGGAAAAGTGATACTTTTCATGGCGCGCTCGTGTTTAACAGCCGAACGGAGGAGGCTGGTAATAGAGAGCAAGCCATGAAAAGTAACTTTGCCTCCACATAAAATATGCTGTTTTTTCTTCAAATGTCGACAAATTAATGCAAAAATATCTCTTTTTAATAGTAATAATAATTATTATTATCAAAGATAAGTTGGTTTGCAAGGCGGCTTAGACCGGTATCGGTGAATAGGCACAGGTCGTTGCTATAGTAATGTAACATAAAGCTGTCAGTGGACACTGTTAACAATAATTATTTTTTTAAAATTGCGTCTCCGATTGCGTTTTAATTCCGTATTGATAAGCAGTTATTGAGTAAGTTCGATTAAGTTAATAACCAATTTGTTCCTAAGTTAGTGATTTTTAGAAATGCAGTGCACAAATTGAGTGATAAATACAAATTTTAGTTTAATAATTCTTGAGTTGTTGACGCTTGCTTTGTTGTTTGATTGTATCTATGTTGATATGGTAACACTTTTACCTCCGCCGGCAGGAAAAGTGAAAAGTAAAGCTCCGGCGGAGGAAAAATGAAACTTCACGGCCGCCTACACAGTCGAGTAATGACGGATTTACTGACGTTTGAAGAAAAAATTAATTTGTTTGTACCGACCAGACAGCAGATTATGACAGATGTCAGATTTAGGATTTTTCTAGCTGGTTGGTTGACAGTGACAAGTCCGGGGACGGATTTTTAGAACTCCGATGAATAATATGGAAATTCTTTCTCTGGTTTTCGAGACGTCGAGAAACAAAGATAAGTGATTGGATAGAATTTTAGCATCACCGTAAAGACTATTATTAATTATCAAAATTCAGAAACATAACTAGTATTTTTTTCAGCTTGAATAATTACCATAATATTTATGTTTGAATTTTCCAAATTTGTTGTGAGGTGATTTGCCTGTACTTTAATTAAGAAGATGCTATAAATGATGTGAGACGTTTGTCGGTAATTTTTATTTCTAGGGTAGTTTGGGTTCTGATGACTTTTTGAAGCAGAATATAACTAGGTTTACTATTCGATTTAGCCGGATTTTTATTTCTACTTCTGCAGGTTTCTCCTAGTCTCTACATATCTCTTATTATCCTAGATTTTTGTTAGTTTTTAACTGTTTTATTGCTGGTTTTGTTCCATATTCACTAGTTTCTATAAATATGTACTATCTCACGAGCATAACGCTAAATGCAATTATAATCAGAACAAAAACTCCGTACGTAGGGTCATGTCTAAAATTTTTTTAAGGAAACGGGCATCCTAATGAGAACATATCAGTCTATTAGCTTTTCGAAAATAAATTAAATAGCTGCAAGAAGTAGAAAATTTCTGACAATTAAAAAATATGCAAGTTTAACCTATTATGCATACGAACAAATTGCGCTTCTAAGTCCAATTTATACATTCGTACAACTAATGATGATGGAATCAGCTTGGAAAAGAAGTTAAAATCAAATAATTTACACAAAACCATTCACGTCAAATGTAACAATAGACATTCGTGCAGACAAGGTCCAGTTCCCAAACATTAGATTCTCTAGTATGATAAGAGCTAAGAGCGATAACAAAAAGATGGGAAACATCTGCGGAAGGACTTGATGAAAATAAAGCCATCAAATCTAGGGATTCTGAATCGTTGTGATTAAATGTCAACGAACTGTAGATAAAGGAGGAAAATACATTTTATTTAATTCTATAGACGGATGGTTTTGTCACTTTGAGGCTAATAAAAACATTTGTTTGGCATTAAAAAGTAGAATAATATATTTCCCAGTAATACAATTTCGTAAATGTATACTATCTTTCAACGATTTCTAATGATTCACAACAAATGACGTACAGCTTCTTCAAAAGTGCAGGTCTTTTTAAGTAAATATTTGAGAAAATGCATAAAAGTATTGAAACAAGCTACTAAGTATATCCTTGCAACATTTTTGAAGTAAAAACTTTCAACTGGATATTTTGGACGATGATATGCATATCCTGGAAATAGTCGAATACGATTTTCCTCGATGGATTAAACAACGTCGAAATTATTATGAAGAGATGGTCAACTTAACACTTTTTAAATTGCCTTAAATCTCATTGAAAACGGTTTGAAGCCCGACAATAGACCAGGATCGGAAAATGTGGATATTCTTGGTGATTAGAGGCAGTTTCTGGTGGATTTTATGGCAGACTTCGAGTCAAAGTTTTACTTTCAGCATATCAGTTAATAGGTGTAGTTTTTATAGTAAGTAAGTAATTAATCTTCATGAAATTTTATTTAAAACGATTTGAAGCGATAAACCGATTTTCTGGGAGATTTCCAGGCAAAATTTTGCTTTAAACATCGGAGTTGTGGCAAGTAATTTGAAAATATAGAACCAACAAAAATAGTTACATTTCATAATATTATCTTGCTTTATTTTCATTTCTAGGTACACCAGAAACTTAGATCAAGTTGGAGTTTCAATTAGATCAGCTCAATAAGTATCCTAAAATATCTATAGGAACAATAGAAAAATGCAATTACTTAAAAAGCATCGTATGCATGCAAACGTAGCAGCTAGATAAAATATTAAGATGAATGTCAAATTTTCCGATGTTTATGCAAGATTTGTAATAATTAAATTTCTTCAACATATATTTTATTTAATTTTTCCCGTAGAAATCACAATTTTACTTTTATTATCGTGCATTAAATCATTATCACGCCAATAATATCAACAATAGTAAACTAATTTTAAAAATGTATTATCCAAGATATCAACAATAATAATAAAATGTAAATACATTATTCGAGGTGGCCTTCAAACTGAGCCCATAACTCAAGAGAGTCCCGGTTAGTATGGGTTAAATTATGTTCAAATAACTATTTAGTTTTGGTTAGTTTCGGTTATTTTGGTTGGAAGAATTGCACATGTTAAAAAGCGTTTGGGTTAGTTTTGGACTGGGTGAGCTTGGTTCTCGCGGGGTTGAGCAACCCATCGGGCGCGTCTTCAGCTGGCGTGTAGAGGAACACCAAGGTGAGAAGTTACCGTGGCTAGAAGTGAAGTACTTTCTCCCTTTGGGGTAGAAATTCGTAATTGGGCCTGCCGAATAAGTGTTCGCGAACTAATTCCATCAATTGCTCATTCCTTATGAGTACAAGTCTGGCAACGACGGAATACCTAGCTAATCCTGACTTTTTTTCCTTGTCTTGAGACAGACTCCCTCTCTCTTATCTGAGCTATCGGTCGCTCTGTAACAACTCTTGTTCTCTCCCAAATCAGAGTATTCCAGGGCTAGGAGTCTTAATTTTTTATCATCTGTTCTTTCTTCAAATATTTTCTCAGTGATGATGAACGACATGAATAAGGATACGTTTGTGAAGTAGTTGAGGGATACCCAAGTTCCGGTTGGTGTAGCTGGTGTTGAAAAGTAGGGTTATGAATTTTTTCGCGATAAGGAACAGCATAAATAGGACTCTCGAGTAAGTAGGTAATCCAAAGGATAAAGGTAACATTCTAAAACATCTACAGACACCAGGTGCGACAAGAAAAAGGAATCTCCAGGATACTTCAATAATTGAAAGTGAGGATAAAACTTATAAGAAAGTGAAAAGTCCGGAGTTTTTTGTTCTAAGAAAAGCACTAGAAATGATAGTCAAACTAGGTATTGCCCTGGAAAAAATCGAGCAAAATGCAAAAAAGGCAATCAGAGAAATAGCAAGAAGACTTTAGAGGACAGATAGTGAACACAAATAAAGTTCATGTTGCAAACTGGCTTGAAAAGTATAGATACGAGGTGATCAGTAAAATACGTTAGACGTAGATACGCAAACAACTACCCCACAATGGGGTGCAGAGAGCTAAGAGACAAAAATCAATAGGCTGGTCACTGGTCATACTGGTGAATGAGAATATCAAATACTTTTTGACACCACATGTAATGCCTAGCTATAGATGCAGCAACACAAACAAAAGATCCAACAGAGCAGGTAGTTAGTTCATTAAATGGATACCGAACGTTTGTTATTTAATTGCAAAAATACAAATCGGTGTGACGATAATAATGGAATCATCGGACCTAATGGAGCAAAGTACACAATCGGCCTACAAAAGGAGATATCCGAAAATTATGGAAATGCTTAATGATTTCACACTGAAACAGACACCGACAATTATAGGAACACAAATTGAGCAGAGGATGACATGAAAAATCACTGATGAGAATCTATGGGAGATGCTGAAGCAGTTGCGACAAGAAACCATAAAATTAGTTTTTAAGAAACTAACAAACTATTGTAGGACGAAACTGGACCGTCAGAAGATTTCTGTTGTGGCAATTACAATGCACCAATTTAAACATTAAGGTGGAGACAAATATTACGAGAAGCACAATAAGTACCATCTTTTTAACTGAGAAATTAATTTAGACATATTTCTCTAAGTTTTCCGCTGCAATGGTAAAACATTCCAAAACTTGAGACCATAAACTGTATCGATATAGTAGAAGAGGTTATTTCTACGATCCGAGTTTAAAAACTGCACTGTATATTATCTATAGAGAAATATTTTCAAAAAATTATTAATTCATAAACCTGTCATACTCTTATTCGAACCATTTAATCAGTGCACACAATTATTATGATTGAAGCACAGACCTTACTCGACTTTAAGTATGCCTTCAGGGACTCTAGATTATTCGAAAATGATTTTGGCGGGTCGGCCGGGCCCGGGCTATTGTTAAGCGATCTGCGGCCTAAAACATGTGTTTAAGTATCATTACAGGAACTGCGGATTGTTTCATGTCGACGAGTACGAACTTATTTTATTGAATCGAGGGGTTGCTTTCCATAGGCGGCGAGAGTAAATAAGAAACTTAAATATGCTTTAATTGAAACTAGCATTAGATATCACCTCAAAACTTATGCGCTAATTAAATTACCTTTCGGTTTCATGGCTACTTATTCTACACAGTATCGGGAGTGCCTCAGGGTGCAATACTTTCAACAACTCCGTTCCTCATCTATAATAATGACCTGCTAACCGAGACCAATAATTCTGTTTACAGTTTTGCAGATGACAGAAACCTTGTCTCCCAATTTAGATTAGAAAAGCCTTTACCAGCGACTGAGACTTATCACTGCAGACAGGAGAAGATTACAACAAATATAAATCAAGATCTGAAGAAAATTCGAACTTGGGGCGACAGGAATTTGGTCCAATTTAATGCTGCAAAAACCCAAGCAGCCGTGTTTACAAGAAAGCCAATACGGCGTGCCTTGACATCATTATGGCGGGTCGACAATTCCTTCATCCTCGTCAATTGGACCACTGGGTGTCTCGGTCGACAGCAATATGTCCTGGCATGACCACGTTACTAACATCGCAAAATCAGCCTCGCAGAAGCTTGGTGCACTATTTCGCAACAAAAAGCTATAAACACCGTAACAGCTACTCTTGCTCTATAAAGCGCAACCGCACCTAAGCACACCATTAGAAGAGAGCTGTGCGTCTCGTCGGCGGCCCGTAGTTGACCCGGGATCGATAGTCTGGAACACCGCAGACATGTGGCCAAGATTTTCCTGTTTTATAGATATTTTCACGACAGATGTTTCTAGGATTTGGCTCGCATCATCCCTCCCCCAGCAAAGCCTTCAGACATTCACGGCAGACGGCAAGAGCGCACCCGTTATTCGTAAATCTGAAAACACCTAGAACGTTGCTTTACAAGGACTCCTTTGTCTGACGCACTACATCATTGTGGAACTCACTCCCAGGACATCTGTTTCCCTCTAATTACAACCTACAACAATTGAAGAATCGTGTCAATCAACATCTTCGCACACACACTGCTCGTCGAGTGCCATAGGATCTCCCTTTAGTGTGTGTGCCACTGCCATAAAAAAACAAGAATCTAAAATTCGGCATCTATATGTAACAGCTTATGGCGGAGCTGCTAGTGACCTTGTCACGTTTACGGTTTTTCAGAAATTCATAGAATTTTGTTTAAAAGGGACTCCCTGTATATTATTCAACAAGCTGATTTCCCAAAGAATTTAAAACAACTTTGACATTAGGATCTAAATATCATAAGATCTGCTTATATGAGAGAATTATTAGAATTAAGCAGGGGTAAGAAATTTATATCAGTGATAATTTCTGACACTGATATTGAACGAACTTTTTATAAGGTATTTCTACTCCACAGTTTAAGAGTTTTAATATATTTATAGTATTTTAAATTTCTTGCAGTATTTTGGAAAATTACATCGATTTTCATACAAATTATCAGCTTCTTGTGTGAATTTGATATATTTACTGAAACCCCTCCAACTTCCAATAAATCAACTGATCCTTCATCTTCCTCCAAATCAAACAGCTCCCGCTCTTCACAACCTAAACAACACTCCACAAATTATTTTCAATCACCCCACCGGAACTCCTGTTAAAAAGCTCCTAATTCTTCCAAAAGCACTCCATCCTCCTCTATAGAAAATCTGGAGGATATGGTTACTGATGAACTAATAGATCAAGATCCTAAAAGACTCCTTTCTAAAACTAAAATCCAATGTTTACTTATATAACAGGTCCTACTGTACCTGAAAGAGTGTTATCACTTCTCCCTCGATATGCCTAGCTTCAATCCTTTATTAGATTTGAATCTAAACGGATTTTCGCCTAGAAAAAAAGACCTTCAATACCCAACATCCGTATACAAATCCTCCATTATCTGCCTTCAGGAAACCAACTTTCAAGACTTACAATTCTCCCACATTAAACACTACAACACACATTACAAAAATAGACAATACGCGGATAGGGATCTGGAGGTGTCGCTATATACATACCTGAATCTCTACATTACACTCCCATAGATATAACCACAGACCTGCCATCTATACTTTTACTGCACGCACTGTATATCTTCCATCTTACCACAATATAAATAAAGAACCATTAAACAATATTATAGGTCAGTTACCCAGCCCATTCATTATGTTAGCTGATTTTAATGGTCACAACCGCTTATGGGGCTCACCGCACAGCTCTACTAGAGGATTAATAATTGAGGAAACAAACATTTATTCCCTAACAACACTTAATCTCATACGTCTCACATACATAAGTTCATCCTCAGATAATCCATCCTATATAGACCTTATAATATGTAGCCCAACCCTCTCCAACAACTTTCAGTAGGATATACTTGAAGACACTCACGGAAGTGACCACTTCTCGATTATTGTCAGAGGCGATTAACCCAAACTTCTTTTTTGTGAGGGGTAAAAAATCTGCAATAAGGCGTACCGGCCTGATCGGATTCAGCCTTTCTCAAGGTCTGCCTACCGACTAAAAACTTCTCCTCTGTTTGAGCTGCCGCTGTGGTACCATTCTGCCGGGCATTCGTCGCAGTGACACTCGTTTTTTTTTTCCTTTTGTTTAGTGCCTTTCCTCAGCCTCTTTCGTCCTCATTATCTCTTGTATCATCCCGTGTACTGCGCACCAGTCCTTCTTCGACCAAAGCATCGTGGTTATCATGGTGTTTCTTTGGGGCTGGCTTTCTAGTTTTATTTCCGGCTCCAGCCTTTGTCGTTGCCACCTTGGGATACGAACAGAGTGTGCTCAGATGTGTCTGTTTCATTGCAATATATGCAGCTATCATCGATTTTTTGTAGCCTTGCCGTGTGTGTATGTCCTATATGAGCCGTGTCCCAGGTGCCAGGTAATAGTCCAGACGTCTATGTCTGCAATTTATCCAATCGGCGATGTTTGTTATCAGAGTCTTCGTCCACTGCACTTTGTCTGTGTTCATATACCATCTCTCTTGCCACTTGTTTATTGTTACTTATCTAGTCAATCTTCCGGTTTCCTCTCTGTGGCCTGTGCCTATTTTGTAGAGGAGTGTCCGCGCTTCCAGAATTAGGTCTATAGGGGAGCTTCCCATAATTACCTGGATTGCCTCGGACGACTTGGTCCTGTATCCGCATACCACTCTTAGCATAGCTTTCCTCTGCACGCTTGTTATCATGTTTCGATATTTGCTTATACGCATCATGCTGTGCCATATCGGTGCTCCATACAGTAGGATCGATTGCATTACTCCATATAGGACTTGTCTCTTTGCGCTCTGCCCCGACTTTTGGCATCAGCCGCTTGATGGTCCGCATGCATTCTGTCGCCCTCTCGGCTGCCGTTACTACCTGTTGCCTGTATGGAAGATTCTCCCCAATTCTTATGCCTAAATATTTTACCTCCTTCGAGGGTTTAATTTATGTATCTCCTATCTGGAAGCTAATGTCTTTTCAGGTGCCATTTGAAGACAGTTCTTTGCATCCAGCTTTGGATCTTTCTTACACATATGTTGACATTTTGTATTAGGTCATCCGCTTTTCTTGTTGTAGCCACTATGGCCATGTCATCGGCAAAGCCGATGGCTTCCTCACGCTCCGGGTAGTCCAACTGGAGTACTGAATCATAGCACACATTCCACAGTGTTGGGCTCAAGACTGAGCCCTGGGGGATACCGGCTGTAGTTTGGCAGATGTCGTTCTTGTTTGTTTATATGTAACGTTCTTCCAGATAGTATCTAATGATGTTAAGTAAATATGGTGATAACTTTTTCCTTGCTAATTCCTCGAGAATTATCTCCCATGATACAGAGTTAAAGGCATTCTTCACGTCCAGTGTGAGGAGGCTCACCACCTCTCTCCATCACCGTTGGTATTTTTGCCTTTCGGCAATATTTGGAACTCGTTGTATCGCATTGATTGTCGATAAGTCCTTTCTGAAACCCTCTTTGGGTTTGGGATAGCCCTCTTGATGCTTCCAGCTCGTCCTCCAATCGTTTCTTTATAAAACGTTCGTAAAGCTTCGCCATTGTGTTGATGAGGCATAGACGTCTTTATGCGTTTATGGCTTCCAGGGGTTTTCCCATCTTATATATAAGCACTAGTCTTGCCTTTTTCCAGCTTGTGTGAAAACTCTGTGTAACAAGGAGTTGGTTGAGGGCGCTTAGAGTCGGGATCAGAGCTGCTTCTACTGTCTACTGCCTGCCTAACAGCTACTGGTGGAATGTCGTCAGGGCCAGGTGCTGTCCCGGATTCTATTTCCTTTTCGGCTCTGCTCAGTTCTGCAATGGTGAACGAAGTGTATACCTTGGTGATCCGGTGTTTTTCAAGCAGGTTTCTTCTGGATGGGAATAGATCTTCTACATGTTCCAGTTCCTTTTCTTGAGATAAGCCGATATTTGGGCTCATGTTTTTAAATATTTTTGTTGCTATTCTATATTCGTCTCCCCAGATGTCATTATTAAGTTCCTCACATAGTTTGCGCCAGTGTGCTCTTTTTTCTTTGTCTGTCAACTTTCTAAAGATTTTTTTCTGTTCTTTATAGTGGTTCCATATCTCTTCTATGTTCAGACCAACTAACTTAAACTAACTCATTGGAAACCCCTCCAATATACGCATCAACTGGTCACTGTACAAGACACTATTTTAATCCCCATCCTCTAGTTTTGACCAACTTGACAAATATTTAACAGAACTCATAAGCGAAATAAATCAAGCTGCAGCATTATCCATCTCTAAATACCAACGACTAACAAATGAACCTGCATGCAGCTCCTTGTTGGGCTTTGGAGTGTACTGCTGCTATTAGGCATAGGAATGAAGCCATTAAAACCGACCGAAATAAGCTTTATTAACTTTAAAAGTCACAGAGCACTAAGTAAAAGAGTAATCAAAAATGCTAAAATCTGAGCCTGGCAATCCTTTGTCTCAAACTTATCTTGCAATACGCCCAGTAAAGAACTATGGACTAACATCACAATTTCTCGTCTTGTTCATGATAATGAATAGATAACAGACAGAGAAGATTTTTCGGTTCTCATTTCTATAATAAATCATTAAGATCCTCAAATAACCCAACCTTTTACAAACATAAAATCAACTTTGAAGAAAATCAATTAACTCGGCACCAGGACCAGATGGTATTCTCATACCACTAATGACTAATCTCCCAACTCACGCCCTTGCCTTCGTCCCTAACTTCTTCAACTACCTTTGTCTACATGACATTCTTCCCTCACTTTGGAGACACCCCATTCTAATACCCATACATAAACATGACAAACCCAGAAGCCAACCTGACAGCTACCTCCCTATATCCTT
This sequence comes from Pissodes strobi, assembly GCA_016904865.1. NCBI lineage: Eukaryota > Metazoa > Arthropoda > Insecta > Coleoptera > Curculionidae > Pissodes > Pissodes strobi. Next base: position 19,823 of record MU183164.1, read on the forward strand.
AACAAATCACCTATGCAAAATAATGGAGAGAATGATCAACTTTCACTTATCTTGGTACCTTGAATCAAAAGGCTTTATAATGAACTATCAGTTTGGCTCCAGATCCAAAAATAATCAACTATAGATAATTTAGTCTCTCTTAAGAATGACATCCAGTTCTGTTTTAACCAGAAACAACTTTGAATGGCGCTATCATTATACTTATCTAATGCATTTGACACTACTTGGAGATACAACATACTCAAACAAATGAAAAACATGGGAATGTCTGGCCAACTTCCAAAATTAATATTCAATTTTTTGAGTGAATGAACCTTCTCAGTCAGACTGAATGTACATCTCTCTAAAGCTAAAATCCCTCAAGAATGGCATTCCTCAGGAATTGGTTCTAAGCACTACACCCTTTCTTATCACCATTACCAACATAGTCAAATATTTCTCACCTCACGCAGACTTTATGCAGACGGCTTAATTATCTATCACTCCTCCACGTTTGCCAGATCTAGTAAAACAATCCTATAGAACAATCTTAAACGTCTCGAAGAATGGCATCACCTTACTGGCTTTACTTTCTCTCCCACAAAATAATTAATAACCCACTGTTGCAGAAGAAGTAACTGTATCGAGCTCAAACAATTAACTATCTTAGAGATAGTATCACCTTTTAGGTATGACTTTTGACTCCTATCTTAATTGGAAAGCCAACCTACAATATCTTCAAACTATCACCATCAAAGCACTCAACACCTTATGCTCTTTCTCCAGCTCTAACATGGTAACACTTCTCAAACTGAACTTTTTTTTTTTTTTTTTTTTTTT
>MU183164.1:20651-52236 GCA_016904865.1 Pissodes strobi
TGGGCTTTTGGAAGTCTAATATTAATGAAGTAAAACAACATTTGCACTGTATAGTCGGAGATTTCATTTAGCATAAGAGGAATTTAATACATTTTTTGCACAAATTGAGGCAATATTGAATTCCCAACTGCTTTATTCCATGTCAAATAATCCAATCGATTTATTACCCCTCACTCTCTACTCGTCTTAATCGAAATGACGATTCGGCCATATCCATGTCTTCAAGATGTGAAGCTAAACCAGTTACCCTCCTTTCAATTATTCCAACACCTGCATTAAGGATTTTGGAAATTGTGGTCTAAGCTTTATTTGACTGAGTTGCAGCATAGATATAAGTGGAAGCATTGTTGACAGTAGACCTGATATCCAGTGATAATTTGTCTTCATCAAAATAGCTTTAAGACATATTGTTGTGTTACACTCATGAGCTGACGAAGTTGTTCGAGTGGTCATCAATAAAACTGCTCAAGTTTTTCTGTAAAGAGCAGTTTCCGAGGGGTGGAGTATGGTCAATATACCCTATATTTGAAGTTTTTAATATAAAATATATCTAAATTGTAAAAATTGTGCATTTGCAGTGAACCATTTATACAAAGCAGGTAGTTTATTATGTTATTGTCAAGGATATTGCCCTGTGTTCGTGAAAATTGACTCTTAACCCTACTACACTATATTTCCTAATTATTCTGTGTTATACATTTAAATATTTTGAGCTAGGGACTGATTGCTCTTGTACAGAAGTGTGTTTCCACAAATATCTATTATAATGTCAAAGCACATAATACGTAGTAATATCTAAAATAACTGAGAACATAATGTCTGCCTGAAGGAAACAAACAAGCCCTTAAGGTTTTTATTTTGTGGTTTTATATTATTAATAATACCTACTCACTGACTGCATATAATAAGTTTTAGGTAACCACAGATAATTTTTAGGCTACAGCCGGACAACATCAGTTTTTCTTAGGACACCTAAACACTTTTTATTTATAGCATTATTGAATATTGATTAAGGGCTGTGGAGTAGTAGATATTACGGAGAATCCGCACCAAAAATAGTAACTAGCACTTCGTAGAGGTTCTTGGCAATCACTTCACACAAGGTTTTTGTAAAATATCAACGAAAACCCGGCAAAAAGTGCAATTTAATTAAAAGAACCGAAAACAAACAACCTTTTTCACTTGAGTTTGTATACTAGAAGTGCCAAATGTCACGTGACTGACATATCCGCAGCCAGCGTCGCCGTGTTTGTAATTCATAGCTGGGGACTTCCAGGTGGCTGTGGCTGTGCCTAACGTTACGTGCACAACATTACGATATTAATAACTTGTGTGATTTTTATATTTTTTACCTAAAAAAAACTTTGCAATACCTGCTTACTTACTTTTAGGGTAGTTGTATTGTATTCAAAGACTGTCTTGACCGAGGTCTTGGTCTAACGCAGGCAATTACAGTAAATATATATTGTAAGTGTGTGAACGCCCCTTTAGGCCCAATGAAATAATTAAAAGAGGTACAACCCATATTATGGAATAGAAATAAAAATTTAAATTTTTTTGATAATCGTTTTTAATACTTCGGTGTAGTACCAGATATCTTGCCTAATTATCCCAGTTACCTATCAAGACCCCAGTCATCTAAAAGAGAGTGCCTCCAAGCAAAAAGGCAAAAATTAGAGTACCAGCAAATTGAAAAAAATTTAGATGAGCGTTGTGGTTGTCAAAATTATCAAATTGATCTGTTTATATCATGAGAGCAAAATAATGGGTGCTGCTGTCAACAAAATTGTATATCAAGATAAAGGCCAGCTCAACTTACCTCTTGACGTACATGATGTTGATACTGTAGAGAAAGTTCTTATTGAAGCTGATTATCTCCTAAAACAACATATCGAACAATCCCAACGTTCTGTAGTTTTTAGTTTTATGAAAAACCAATTCTAAATACAAGCACCCCATTTTATAGCCTTTTCTTTTCGATATGTATATAAATTTTTATGCAGGTCTGGAAATTGTCTTTTAACTATTAAAAATAATTTAGGTATATCTACTGTATTTTTTTGAAGTCAAAAAGTAACAAAACTAGTTTATATATGAATTAATATGTTTTGCATTGACAGAGCCTACTCCCTACCCGCGACGCCATCTTAGATTAAGATAGCAGGCCTTCTAGTTCAGAGGGTGTTGGTTATGCGATGTATAAAGTCCGACATAATATTTTAAAATATAAACACTCTCTCTCATAAGGACATATTTCTAATTAATATATCTTTTTAATTATTATAACAATTTTTTCGTTTGGTGTGCTCATATATTATATGCTATACTTATATTAATCTGTGAAAAAATATAAAATATTATTAAAAAAGTAAAAAAATTCCTATTATTTTTGGAAAAAATGTTGAATTTATTCAAAACGGGTGCTTAAAAATCTTAAATAATTATATTTAAAGCGCAAACGGCAAAATACAAAAAGAATTCCATCGCGCCCGGAACTTCTACAATTAATTTATACTTAGGAAGATTGAATCTTATATAAAAATAACTTCAGTAATGCGTAATTTGTGCGCAGTAATTGATAAAATTTCTAATAAGTAAGCTTTATGGAGGAGAGGACGCAAAAGTTTAACACTTTGAAAACTGAAAGATAGCGTTGAATAATAGTAACATTATTTAACTGCAGTTTCTTTTTAAGCTTATAAGAGAATCCATAACCTTATTTAAAATTTTAATCCACTTAACGATATAAAAATCGATCTTTTTTGGCCCACGCAATTTGTATTCACCCCGAATAATAAATTTTACGACGCCTAACCGCAATCCTACACTTGAAATTTTGTCACAGCTCGTTTGGCGTGAAAATTGATTAAATACATAGAGGCCCTATAACGGGACATCTTACTGAGAAATATTTAATCTATAAAGGGGTTGATTTTCCCCGCATTCGCATCGTATTATAAATATGCGCTTGACAGTAAATAACAAACAAGTAGTTAACTGAGAGTGTTCAACGTCCCGCTTTCTGGGTAATTGAAATATATTGTTTCGGCGTTGATTGTATAGCATGCATCCCTTCGATCATATAGGCTGGTTTATCTTAACTGCCGGAGCAGAATTTAGCTCTATTGACAGCGATGTGATATATATGTATCACAAAATTTATGGAATTTTGCTCAATTCATGAAAACGTAAGAATATTTTAAAAGCGGAATACAAATGAAGTTTTTTTTATTTGTGGGTTTATGAAAAAAGGCATTCTTCATAAAAATTTCGGCTTATCATGAAACATCAGTTAATAGTTTTATTTTCCTTAATTCGTATACAGAGTGCTCAAGATTTATAAAAATATTAAGAACGACTGTTGGGGAAACACCTCAACATGTGTATTAACTTTCGTTTTTTACCGTATAGTTTGGTGATAACACTCTGTATGTCCGGCGTAGTATGAATGAGCCATAACTAAACTCCGAATAGATTTATTTCACCTCAGGTAAACAGCAATTTTTGCATTAAAGCATTGTATCTCAGTCACTCCTTAGTCCGAACCTGGATTGCCGGTATAATAGATTTCGTTATATGCAACAATCGCTGGAAGCAAGCTGTCACTCCGTTAAGGGAATCGTTATTAATCGTTCTCAGTTTAATATATCTTTGTCTCCGTCAGTGTTGTGTAAAAAAACAATATGTCAAATAAAGAAAGAACATGTTTCTACCCTCTCAAATGCATCCGCCTCCGCGCAATTTGCCGCTCTATATCTCCCTGCCACGCCGCGCCGGTAGAAAAAATTGGATTTTAGTGCCTTACAAACACTTAACCGCGATGCATCGATCCAGTCATCGCTCTGCATGAATTTGTCGCCAAGTACATATAGCCAGTCGCACCCCTGTCCGACGCCAAGATATTTAGTGGTTTTTCTCATTTTTTGCACAGTTATTTAGAAAATATTTGCTGTACTCTGTTCTCTTTGTCCAAGCTTGGATAAAGAACTCTTTTGGGCGTTTTAACGCATTTTCTAGAGACAATACAGCTCGTAGCGTCTCTCCTGTTGAAGATAGAAGAAGGTAAATTGGCGGATGGGAATTTGCAGTAGACAAATCTATTCCTGTCTATAGAGATTCGAATCAACTATTCGAAGTCTTATCTATATCCCTGCTGAAGTTAATTGAGAGAATCGAAGAAGACGGAAAGTACAAGGTATTTTGTGTGAACGGAAAGGCAATTAGTTGAAAAAGAACGTCAATTAAGTTCAGTAAAGAAAGGAGTTATCTAGTCCATTTTAAATTTAAATAATCAAGAAGTTTTGTTAGACATTTAATAATAGTTAACCGAATGTACAGTACCTATTTAGTGTTATGTGTGAAAGGATGAATGCTTGAAAGTGGTTAGAAATCCTTATATATATTAAATCATATTTAACGCAAATTAATTATTGCGTTATTAGAGTACGTAATAACTAAAATACATGTTTCAATTCACACCCTATGAATAAAACCCCCACCACCCTATTTTAATACAGTCCACTAATTAAAGTGGTTAATTATAAAGGTAATTACCTCCCTTACTTTTGTGGTAATAAATGATTTAAGATTTAATTGTTTATACCGACCAATGACTAAAAAATACAGTACCTTAATGGTCGGAAATACCTCAAGTGGATATTCAGAAAAGTTGTTCCAAAGAAAACTTAGGAACCAAGTACAAAGTCATCGTACGTAGCGATTTATTTACCACTTTAAATTTTTGTTTGAGGTTTTCTGGTACTTACTGGCATGGAAATCTTAAGAAGTCTCAGTGAACTTTTAACACATGTATTCGAAAACAGACAATTTATTAAAAAACAAACAATTATGAAACTATGAACCTATGAAATATCAATTAACCCAAACTAATAAATCAATAAAAATCTAAAAAATTATCAAATAAGTTTCCACCAACTGATTCGCATTTTTCAGCCTTATCGACGAACGCTCTGTAGGCATTGCTTATCTCCCGAATTGCAATTGCTTGAATGGCTTCGTTAATTCTGTTATTAGAGTTTGTACATTGTTATTAGGAGTTGAGTAAACCTTTTGTTTAAGATAACCTCAAAAATAAAAAATTATAATGGCGAGATCGGGACTCCTAGGAGATTAAGGGCCCGCATCTTCCCATCCAACGCTCAGCATACTGCTGATTTAATAATTTTTTCACATTCAGTGTTGAATGTGCTGGGTGGACCTCCTGTTCAAAATGTATTTGTTGTCTGGCATTAGGTGGTCCAGCAAAGCAGTGTTTAGCATTTCTGAGTAACTGCGCCGACCAACTGGCGTGCAGGTTATATAGCTCAGATTATGGATCAATCTACGTCAGGTGAGAAGAGATAATAAAGAGATAATAAAGAAGGCACTAAATAATAATAATGCTCATTGGTCAAAGACTTAATGAGAAAACAATAACAACGTCTATTGGTCAAAGACTTAATGACTTTACCGGATTACTAAAACACGCATACCCTTTCGGTTGAGGTTTGGTTTGAATTGTTTATGTGTCTCAGTGCCTGTATTATAATAAAGTTCTTTGTTGCATTTTAATTTATGGTTAGGTTTGGTTTTTCATGAGATAATTATTTAAAGTTATTGGTTTATCCTAATTTCATTCAGCACTTTAAGGCATTATCACTGTTTAACTTTTAAAATCACTTGACTTAGAATTTAGATAGATCTATCGTAGATTCGACTTTAGTACTTTTTAGGCAGGTATCCCCCAAGCAATACGTTCCTGTGAAGTGCACTTCTCGAGTTGGGGGCTGAACATTAGGAAGTGGTTAGAGCAGCTACCACGTCCCTGTGGACTGCAGTAGGTGAGCGGAATAGGTGAGAGATAAAAGCTTATCGGATGAATTGATCATTGTAACTTTAAGGTTCATAATAGCCAGCGCTGTCCGCTCGCGTTTTTATAATTTATGTTAAATGTTAACATAATATTTTTCAAGTTCAATCTTAGGGTAGGGTAGGGTGATTATTAATTACTAGTTTAAATGTTTCTAGTAGTTTACAGTATTCTGGTAAAAAAAAATAGGGACCAATTATTACACCATGATAAGACTAAACTTAACTGAATATTGCCGTCTGCATCGAATTCGAAAGTGTGGAATTTCAGGAGCTCAATACCGTGAGTTTTCCAAGTTACCACCCCATTAGTAAAAAAAGTAGCTTCATTCGAAAAAAGTATGACTTTATTAAAATTTCGATTTTCCAAATTTTTTCTCCAAACCACTAACAAAAAACTAGTCACTTTGCATCATCATTTACTTCGAGTGTATGGGTAAATTTTGGCTTATACGGTATGAATTTATTAAATTTATAAATGGACTGCAGCTGAGATTTGTTAATATGACCAAGTTCAGCCGCCCGAATTCTTAAAGGTTTGTTGGACCATCTTCTCACGCAGCCGCAGTATTTTCTTCCTCACCATATGTCGACTTTTTCTTCTTAATATTTAGCACGCTCCCTGTTTGCATAAATTTTAAAACAATTTTTTTTCACACCATTTTTAGTTAAAGACGCCTTGGGCCATTTTTCGGCAGCTTAATTTTGTGGTAGGTTTGGGCATAATAAATGTCCATAAAAGAAACTACAGCCTTTTTAAGATTTGCATGCCAGCAAACATCACAAATCTTCAAAGAAAAATTTTAAAAAGAAATACATTTCTACGTAGAAGTCTATATACCAATAAAAGTAAAAGTAAAAGCAATCCTACTCTTCACCCAACACTCGTTCCAACAAAACACAATCTATCTACATCCTGGAATGGGGCACAATACTCCTTACTTGACAAATCAGAAGAAGCATGGAGTAGCTATTCTTTAAAACTGCAGCTGAATATTGTAAAATCTGAGATACACACTTAAGGGAAAATATTGTAAACATGGGCCAACAGGTAGTTATTAAAAGGATTTAATGAATTCCGTGAGGTGACTTGGAGTATCTGCGATACCTGTGTTACGGGTGTTAACCTGGTGTATGCCAGAGCTGCGGTAATGGGGATTATTGAGCTTGACCACCTAAAATATCACGCAACTCACATGCATAAATCTCCTCTGTCCCATATTATAGTAAAAGGTTGCAGTTAGGGTCTCTACGCCACAGACGAAATATATTTAGTATATTAGTTTTGAACTTTCCCGGACGCAAGAAAGTAACAGCACCCGTGCTAGATATACGCCATAGGACGCCTTAATCATTAAATAAATGTATATGCTTTTCATGCGTTGGGTTAGATTTCGTTAGTTTTTGTTAGTTGCGCCTTCGCAGCGAGTAAACCGTTCGTTGCTTCGGGGGCGCAGCCAACAAAAACAAACGAAAACTAAACCCACGGATGAATAGCATGTACATTTAATTGCAGTCATCCTATGGTGTATAGCTAGCACGGGTGCTGTTACTGTATATGCTTCACGGACTCTATATGCGTTAATATTCATTAAAAAGGTCTATAAACTACATTCAAACACTCTGGAATCGACAAAACTAAGGCATTAGCGAGCGCCCCTTTAGAACTCTTACATAATATATTCTTAAACTTATATAACTGTTTAAATATCAGAAATGGTGCATGACACATTTTATTCACTGATTATCCAAAATGACCTTTTTATCAATGTATCCAGGCAAAGGCCAAAGTTCTTCATCTGATCGTTCCAAACAATAGTTGTATTGTTCATGAAAATGATCAAATCACTTTGAGTCTTCCCCGGATTAATCAGCAGTGAATTGTCAATAGGACTGCATCTGGATCCTCAAAAACATCAGATGCACCAACGATGATTTTTTCACAAGGTTTGTCCATATACACAGGGTGGTCCACATTTTCCACGAAAGTTTTCTATTGTATGATATAGAAAATAGAAACACACTCGAATCCGTCAACTTTAATTTCAAAGGGGTCATATTTTTTGGATATAATCATGGCTCCAGATTCAACCTATAAGTAGAGCGTGACTTTCACCCTAAAAATCTGAAGTCGAAAAGGGTAGCATCATATATATCATTTTTTATTACGCATGCATCATAATCAACGATTATCGCACGCTGAAGCGTGCTTAAAATGATGTTTATGATGCGCCTACTTTTTTAAAGGTTGCTATAGAAACATTTGATCATGTCAAATGTGACAGATTAATATATTCGTCAATATATCCGTTAAGTTTAATATTTAAAACATTTTTGAGATTATGATGCATTCGTAATAAAAAATAGCGTATGATATACGTGTATAAGATGCCTTTAAAGCCCTTGCGACTTACAAAACACTCCGCTGCGCGTCGTGTTTTGAAATATGTCGCGCGTGCTTTAAAGGCCCTCTTATACACTTATATCATAATATACTATTAAAGGGCACTCGATTACTTCTTCAACGCAAACCTTATTTTTTAATTTTGGATTAGCAGTTTTCCAGAAATTAAGGTTTCAATTTATTAGATGTTGAAAATGCCCACCACCGACCTCCATTGATCAAAGTGCTCTCTAACATTATTGAGCATTTCTGGAGTTGTAAGATTACATTTGTGTTCAATACGTTGGTGCAAGCCTTCAAGTGATTCCTAGCAATTTTATAAGGGTACAAATTTCATAGATTTTTCCGGTTATGTTTCCAAGAAAAAAGAATTAGCCAACGATAATATGATCTTCAAAAATTCCGACCCATTTTATAAGGGTAATATCTATAAAATACCTGAAACATCTGATAATTTTCTAGAACTCCTAGTAGGATAAATCATAATGTGTCTCAAAATAACTCTCTGAACTGGTTCCGTTCTTATTGGGTTTTGGACAACCCTTTTCTGTTTCCACAGATCCAGTTTCTCGACACTATGTAATTAGGCTGCCCATGAAAGTACGGGACAAGTGGTTGTCAGCATGTTGTTCATTTAATAACATTTGCAGCACCTTTGGCATAATGACTGTTCCGAAAAAAGCGCAAAATAATGTCAACTTTTAATAGTGTAAACCATTTTAAAACAAAGCGATGTTTACAGAATTAAATAAAGGACCAAACTAGTTAAAATTCTTCATTTTAAGGTAGAAATAATGGTTTGATTCTTCGACTTGTTTACTAAAAATCTTCTTTATCACTTTTGTTCCATTCTTAAGATAACATTACTATTAAATCTTAATATATCGATACTTGCTTTAAAAAAATAAGATGGCATTGAAAAGGTAATCAAACACCATTCAAAATGATGTATAGCATGACACCCTTTCCCATTTAAGATTTTTAGGGTGAAGGGTCCATCTGCTTAGAGGTTGAGTCTGGGGTAATCATTATATCAAAAAATATGACCCCCTTGAAATTATTAAAGTTGACGACGAGTCCGAGCCTTTTTTATTTTACACTACACCCAAAGACCAGCAAGAATATCACAATTCCTGGTTGGAAGATGTTTGAATCATTGATCAATGCTCTGTGCCCACGACAAAATCCACAACGATCAGAGTAAGAATTTCAGAAATAGAGGCCCGTGTTGGAACGTCAGGGCTAGTGCATAGGCCCTCGAAGAGACATCAATTTACCAGTGGGGAATTGCTGAGAGACAAAACTTCTCGGGTCAAGCTAGTATCTGGTTGCAGGTTCCTTTTGCTTGATTGCAAATATGACACCCAATTATTCCAAAGGTTGTACTGAGGGCTGAGTACTGCTTCTTCAGTCCGAAGAGTTGTGATAGCAATTAGCTAGCAAAACTTAAGTCTGACTAATGAGCTAGATTAGAGACAGCGTCCAAAGAGAAAGAGCAAAGAGGCACATAGAGCTACTATTCTATTAGCCACGCCACAGACATCCTCTTCCTAGCCCTAAGCAGCTTCCCTTTTTGCAAGTTATGCAGAATAGTTTCGCACATGCTATGCCACCCGAAGGCTTCCATTCCAGCCAACCTGCACTCATATGCTCCAGAATTCCACAGAGAACTAGTATATAGAACGCAAGCGGCGCTTCGTTTGAACTGCAGCCGCGCTAAAATCGACTACAATGGAGTCCTCGATGATAGTTTTGTCCTTCCGGGACTCATCAGAGGAGCGTATGTGGTCTTAAACCTAAAAGAAAATAACTCTTGGGTTATTGGATATATACGGCTATGATATGTCTTGTCAGCAGTGGACCAATATGTAAGTGGCCATCTATATTGCTCAGATCTTAGTTTGACAGAATTTTGAGACTGGAGCGTAAGGGGATTACAGGCGCTATGAGTATAGCATCCACCATGACTCTAGACATATAGACTAGTTTGCCACCTCTGCTTCTGTTTCTGTAGTATAAGGCCTTGAACTTTTCATACATACTGAAAGGTCTTGGTAACCATGAGGAATAGTTAGTAGCTCAAGGGAACGTATTCAGATCAACAAGTAAGAGATTGACAGGCGTCCGGAACTATTGGTATTAGATCAGGTAGGAGCCTTTTCCATATACCCGATAATACTGCGGACGTGGGAAAATCCACGTCAGACTAATGGAATAGCTTGTTATGCAGATGGTTCTAAATTGGACCTTGGGACTAAAGCGGATACGTATGCAGAAACCACTGTGTCGAGACTTGTTTGCACTTTTGTGGCGTATGCAATCAGATTATAGGTACGCAATCTATTAAAATGTGGATACGAAACTCTGAACGGAACCTTCAATAAAAGACATTTACATTTATTCGGGCAACAAGAACATTTCAATGTATTTATTTCATTTGTTAAAAAACAATCAGCATACATATATCACATATCAGCATCATTATTATCTAAGCAATTTAAAGCAATTTAATTAAAATTGCTCCAAGAGTGACAGTAATTAATGATGAATCCTTTATGGTAACTGCCCAACCTGCATTACAATAGTTGCTCCTACACGTATTGCAATTGAAACTGGCCAAATCGGGATACATTCCTTGCAAGGTATTCCTAATACTGCTACAAGAGTCTTGGTCACATGATCTTGAAGTGACAAATGTTTTTTCTAAAAATAAAAATATCTTTACTAAAATTGTTTCAATTATTTAATGCAATATGTATACAAAGCCATAAATAGCTTTGAAATGGAAGGACTTAATCTAATAAAACTATTATTTGAATACATATCTCAAAGTTAGACATAAAATCAGCAGTTATACACTCTTTTGGCCAGGCTTTACATTATGTTGAGCAACAATTGAGCTTTTTTTCTGCGATAACTGCCTGGACATTTTTCGTTAATGTTCGAATATATGAAGGTTTATTCCACATAGAAAATTTTCTTTAGGTTTCCCCTAAAAAATGTCTAACGATGTCTTAATATTTTTTTGGATAATAATATCTCTTATTTCTTCACATTCGACATTTTTATTTATTTACGTGCCCAAAAAGATGAAAGAGAATTTCGCTTAGGGGAATTTTGATGGAAACTCTTTTTATTAAGTCCCTTAATCAACTAATTTTTTACTGCTGCAAGTTTCAAGCGATTTGCTTTTGGAGGTCGTTTTCTTGGAACATGAAAGGTATATCTGAAAGATCGATTCGCGACGGTTCTCATTATAAATAATATACGTGCCACAAATTTCCTTGTTACAGGTGAACGTATTTCAAAATATTTGGTTATGAGCAATTTAATGGAACATTTCAAAACTTACGTGTAACATACGAAACTCTAGAACAAACGTAATTCCTTGGGCAAGTTATAACAGGAACTGATGGGCTCATTGGATTTAGGCAGTCTCTACCATATATTCCATCCCTAAATGAGTTGCAATTGTAGCATGTTATTTGGCTATGTCCTCCTAGAAAAATGTATTTGTTAATAATTTTTCTCTTCAATTATATGAACACAAAAATGGCATGTAGAAAGCACAAAACACAGTGTTTTGATAGGTCTCATTGACAGAGCAATGCAACTAAACCCTCCTGAATAGCGACCCGATGCCTTAAATTAAGGTAGAATAGTTATAAAAAATAGCCAGACAATTCAATAAATAGAATAATAAAGCTAAGAGCTTTTAAATTTTATATTATAAAAATTGTTCCTAAAAAAAATCCCGAAAATCCATGTAAAATTGTCCTAATAAATACCTTGAAATGACGACACAACTTTTAATAGGTTGAATGGACATAAGTATACTACAAACCCAAAACATGTAAGTAACGAAATATGTACATGCATTTAATTACGCAGATACTAAAATACTGAACAGCGATAACATCTATCACAAATTAACAATTAAAGAAATGGCACACATAAAAAAAGAAAAATATAGCGTAAACTTTAAAAAAGACAGTGACAATTTCAGTCAAATATATTTTAACCTAATAAAATAATGCACTTAGTAAAACCACTGAACTAGGAATCTTACAAAAAGAAAAGAGAGCCAATCGTCAAAGATGTCAGGAAATTTTAAAGAAAGAAGAAGAAATGAGAAGCGAAATAAATGTCCGTACCGATAGATACCCAAAGATGAAGTCACATTATTTCAGAGAAAGTCCACGTATGCACCCTCATCTATTTAACTCTACAAACGATCTATGACATGTTCATTGAAGATTTAAAACTACGAAATGTCCAAGAGAAATTCTTTATCACAACATACAGAAATATTCTCAAGTAAAAAAAATATCTCTTTTCAGCATCTCAAGAAAAACCATGTGCATGCGCATCATTTAGAGCATGAGATGGAAAGTACAACAAGAATTGAAAGAAGTCTTTGAAAATCATGTTATAAATCCATGGCTAGAGAATTGAAGAAATAATTTAAATAAGTCTCAATGGCTGACAATACAACATTATGTGGTGTATTCGATTATCAGCAGGAGGACATCTACAGCAGCCGGTAAAATTGGATTATCGGAAATTGCCACCTGTATTTTTAAAGTTTTAGAGGAATACTGGAGCTAAGGAAAAAAAATCTTCTGTTTTCTGATAGTTGTTATGGCAAAACAAATATACTATAGTTGCTGAAATGATTTCGTATGCTTTGAACGTTTTTCCTAAACAGACGGAGATATCTCACAGATTCTTTGTCACAAACCATGGGCAAAAGGTAGGAGATTCTGCACACAGCCAAAGAAAATTCTATTACAGTATTCTTTGCCACAGCAGTATTTTTTATACAATTACGAAAGCAGGAGATATTTTTGAACCTGCTCAGGTGGTATCAGTCATTAATTTGGCAAGACGCCAATACACATGTTACGTTTACCCAATGATATTTAGAGATCCTTTGGATTTTAAAACTTGAGAATCCTATTCATCGGTATAACTACTTCCGGAAAAACAGTTCATACTTTGGATCCAGATAAAATATTTTTTTAAACGAGCCACCTAATAAAAAATAGATACTACAAAAAATTAAATGGAAGTTAATTCGCTGTATGATGCTTCAAAATATCTCATGCCGAAAATATAAGGATCTGGTTTCTCTGTCTAAGCTGAAGTAAAAGCTTTTTATGAAAACCTGTCACACAAATATGAATTTTGTAACATTGCGTCAATAAAAATGATAAAAAATATTTAATATTTCCGACACTAAATGTCGTCGAATTATTTTGAAAACACGAAGTGACTTATCCGACTTTACAATGATTTTTTTTTCAAGAATTGCTTGGCATATAATAATCTTACTATTTGTATTCGAAAAGTAATACATTGAAATGTATCTCAGATATACTTTTTATTTTATGGTATATATAGCCCGGCCCGGCAACCATTTTCGTTTCATCGCTCTCCTGTAAAATTATTCAAATATCAGTTACGTCACCTCGTGTTTTGGGGGACGATGTGTGTACAGAACGATGCCCCCTTCTGGAACAAAATTTTCACACATCATTGAAAAATCTACCTATTCGGTCATAAATGCCAAAACATTTTAAAAATCAGTACTACTTTTCATGAAAAAGAAATCGTCTGGGAAGGGTTAAGGGTTGCTTCATTGTACCTTGAAAATCATATACTGAAATTTAAAGAAATCCCCCGAGTGCTAAAATCCCATGTTGAGTGTGCTGGGTCCTATATGACTTTTTTTGTTAATATAACAATGTTTCGGAGGCTAGAAAAAGTTGCAAAACTACATTTACTATTTTTCCCTATCCCAATTGGCCGGTATAAACACTTACTATTAAATCATTTGTGACCACAAAGGAGGGGATGGTAATTAACTTTTTAATTGAGCACTTTAGTTAGTGTACTATATTTAAAAGGTAGGTGAGATTTCATTCATAGGGTATGAATTGAACCATGTATTATATTTTTATTAAGGTATTAGGTTTTTTTTTTATGTGTGAGCCACAGGCCACGAAAGGCTAAGACCTATCATATACCCGTGCGGGTACTGTGACCTGTTATATGGCTTAAACCATCAACGTTGTCTAGGTATTGAAACATGCACACTTGGTGCACTTCACGACACTTTTTAGACAACGCAATAGTACTTCCACAGTCGTTATTGTAGAACTACAATAACTACTACTTTTTTGGCTCTCCGGCTGGGAAACGAACCCGGGTCTCCCGCGTGATAGATGGGAATGAATTCAGTCAAACTTTCTCTTATTTTAACTATCAACTTTTCCGTTCAAACTTAATACCTTGTTATTATACTTCTTCTGCAATTCTCTCATGTTAACTTCACCAGGGATATAAGACTTCGAACTTGTGCAACACGTTTTTCCTATTAAAGTTCGCAAGTAAAGATTTTCTTTAAAAACAAACCTAGCACCGGAGAGTCGTGTTTACAAAGCCCGGCTCCGGTCGTGGAAAGGAAAGGAATGTCAAAAGACTATAAAGTAATTAATAACTAGAGTACAATATGAAGATTGTACGGAGACCAATTCTGTTGTTACTCGGTACTGTATGCCTTACAACTAAATGCTCTAAACACTACAATCCGAAGTGATCACTTTGGTTTACCTAAGCTTATTACATATACGTATGCCTGCACTGGTAGCTGCACCAATTATAAATGTAGCGATAATAATATGTATTGATAAATGACCACAATAATTATATCAATCGACCAGATAAACAAATGAATAAATGAAAAATAAAATTAATGAGAGCTATCTTAGAGCTTGGTGGTCAATGCTTGATTTATATTAAAAGAATAAGAGCGATTATATCAATCGGTCAGAAAAATAAATGGATAAATAAACTTAAGCTTCTGTACGATACCCCTTAGATCCGGTCGTCGAGCTCTGGTGGAGGCGCCGGGCACCTGTTGTAGGTACTGCTATGGCACTGGACCCGAGGGTAGAACTAGCAGAGGACGGCGATAAAATTGGCCCGTATATAGGATTGGCTGTAGTGTAGCCCGGAGATGGGACTATCCCGGAGATAGGACTGGCCCGGAGATAGGACTGGCCCGGAGATAGGACTGGCCCGGAGATAGGACCCTGTAATAACCCAATACAAATTAGACGAAGCCCCTCATTTTAATGAAAAAAACTATAGCCCCCCTTGCATAAATATATTTTCTTTATAAAACAAATCCCCCCAAAAATTATCAATGAACTTTCAAGGACCATCAGCAAATAAAAGAAATACAGAAGCTACAAACAACTTGAATATAAAAAAAAAGAGATAGGCATGAATCACCTCTAAAAGAAAATATAAACTCCCCCATATGATCAAAACTAAAGTCACATTAAAATAAAAATAGATAAGGTAGATAAGATAACTCATGGAATGCAATGCAAATGGTGGACAATGTACAAAAAAAAAGGTTAACGCAGATAAAGCAAGTAAGTCGTTAATTTAGACAAAAAAACTGTAGCAATAATTACATCTCTTATGACAGAGGGTGGCTAGAGAGTCGACGGTCTCGGTTTGTAAGGTGAGCTCAGAAGCCTCTTGAAACAATGGAAAAAGGGCCATTGGCATCATGGCGTCCATGTGCTTCACAAGCAATAGAAAAAAATAATTCTAGAGAAAATGCTTACCTAGTGCAATATTTAAATCCCGATAAATCGGTCGTGTCAAAACACAAACTAGAAACCAACACAATATCCCCAAAAAGGGTATTATAAAATACAATACAAAATGCTGAGTCACTATGACTGTACTAAAGCAAACCTTCTTTTTACCTCGAAGGGTATTTCTAGAAGAAACAGATCATTGGTTCAGTCAATTTGCCTTCCCACTTCCACGAAATTAGAGATCTGACGTCAGATCAGCAAGAAGTGATAGAGCTGAAAAAATGCCAAGCGATTCGATACGTGGAATAATTCTAAGATAATAAACGACTTAGTTCTCGTTTATTATGGTTCCCGGTGGCGGGAATTAAGCAACCGGGGGTCCCAAAAAGTTACGAAATATCTAAACCGAAAATAAAATATGAATTTGACGGATCTAATGAAGCTTAAAAGCGGGTTTTATTAACACGATTCTTAAAAATATAGAACGGTTTGCTGGCCGTTCTACGGTAATGTAATATAAATTAAGGAAAGGTATACTAATAACATAATACCCTATTTTAGTGATTTGATCAAAACTAAGCGATCTGTGGCTCGCTTATCAACTAAAATAAATATACTCACAAAGTGCCTGAGGGCTACATAAGAGGAAGGGATGATCAAAATAGCTACTCAAGGCGACCAACAGTATTATAAAAGCTAATACAAATATATCGTTAATCTATATTTAGAATAAAATTCATTTACATTAATAAATGAGGCAACCTTAAGCTTATTGACAGCAAATCGAATCAATAAATTTAGAATTAATTAACCGAAGGGTATTGACCTCTTGTCAATAATCCTCACCGCAAAATACAGCATTTTTTTTGCTAAATGTAGCATATAAAACGAAATTTAAAAAATATTTTACACTGGCCAAATCGGACTGTTACACTTGATTCTGGTCTTGAGTACAGAAATATATCTGTGTTACTACAGATTTCCAACAGCCATTTTAACTTCTATTATCGGCGCCAACGGGAGAGACGCTACAACTTCTACATCTTGAAAAAAATGCGTCTAAAACGCCCAAAAGAGTCCCTACTCCCTAATACAAGTTGGAAAAGGGGAACACAGTGTACACGAGATATTTCCTAAACATATGTGGAAACAAATGAGAAAACAGCCTAATATCATGGCGTCAAATAGAGCTGCGACAAAGGCAGATGTTACCTAGTTGAATGCTTATACTGCACGTCTTCAACTCCAATCTTCAACTTTTTACCGGCAGCGTGAATTGCCCGGACGCAGAATGCAACTAAGAGGGTAGAATAATGTTCTTTCTTTATTTGACATATGTTGTTTACATAACATTGACGGAGACAAAGATATATTACATCTAAACATTTTAAAACGTTTTCCTTGACGGAGAGTGACAACTAGCTATATTTCCATCAATTGTTTTATATAAAGAATTCTACAGACAATCCAGGTTCGGACTAAGGAGTAACTGAAATACGATGCTTTCGATGCACAAACTACTGTTTATCTGGGGTGAAATAAATCTGTTCAGGTTTTAATTATGGTTCAATCATACCAGGAACATACAGGGTGTTATACGGTGAAAAATGATAAATTAATACACTTGTTGGGGTGTTTACCAACACCAATAGTATCCCAAAATTTTATAAATGTCGCAATTTTTTATACCTTTTTTACCTTGATGTCCAAATAATCAAGATGGAGAACCACATTTGAATTGAGTTTATGGCAACTTAAGCTAATTCAAGCTAGCAGATATATATTTTTCCATTATTTTGTTTTATTGGACTTTGGCTTGGAAAAGTGGTCATTAACAATAATGGTCATTATTAACAATGACTGATCTAAATCCGAATTGTAAATTTTATGCTATTGTTTTAGATTTGGAACTATATATGATATATCTTTAGGATATACCCTAAGCGTGTAATATTGAAAAACCAATATAAGTAATATATATACCATAATCAAATAGAATAATAATTATAAATAAACCATTAAGATAAGTGATTCAATATTTGCAGATGCATAAGCTAATTTCAGAAAGTAAATATTCGTAACATTGTTTCAAGAAAAGATAGTATATCATAATTTACTTAACACGGTATTTAATCTTTAAAGGATAAACCGTTCTAATGAATAATTACTTCCCCGTTTTAATGGCAATTAATTGTCATTAGCAATTATTGGCAATATAAGAAATGGCGAGCAGTTTATATAAATTGCATTTTTTACATTTTCTTTTCGTTTACATCATCATCATCACTATATTGCCAACTTATAAGGTCTTATAATTGGTCAACGCCTAATAAAACTTCCTTCGCTGAATAAAGCTTTGTCATGTTATTTATTTTTAATTTTAGATTATTAGCAAACTAAATTATTTGTTCAAATTTCAGCAAATAATGCAATGGAAAATTTCCCACGAAACCACTAAATGATTTAGCGAGAAATGTTATGTTTTAAAGCTATAAAGCAACCATAAATGCGGAGAGTGATCAGTACTACTTGGCAAAATATATTTATTGTTTCGATTATTATCAGATCATAGCAGAAATAAAACTTCGTGTGATACTGAAAATTCAGCCAGCTGATTCCGAGAGGGCAGAAGACGACCCGAACTAGGTCAAAAGTATTATCAAGACCAATAAACTGTAAAGTTGGCCAATTTCCTGGTTTTTAAGTTTTAATTCTTAGCTTTCAGTTTCACCGCGTTTGGTTTTTCCCCATGTCCATGTTCTAAGCGCAATCAATTGACAAGAAAAAACACATTTACCCTCTAGACAAGCTAGCATTACAGCGTAACTTAGTTCAAAGTGTCAAATAGACCGTAAAGGAGAAGCTTCTAGGTTCTGGTAATGAAATTTAGTAAAAAATTAGAGCACATTGTGCTTCACATATCAAGAGTTTTTGGTGTTGAAATATATAGGTATTTAACTACTATGCCTCAACAGTAATTCCCACCAATAATTCTTACCTGTAAAACTATGGCATACGAGTACAATAAAAATGACAATCCCACTTTTAAATATCATTTTAGAACAACATACAAGTGTCTTATTTCTGGATAACGAATTAGCACACAAGACAACACATCTACTAACTGTAAATGAATCACCTGTGGGTCTGCAAATATTTCATACTTTATCTTGATATTACTTATCAATTAGAGGAATGAAATTATAACGTTAAATAATTAGAACGCTAATTATGAGAGAAAATATTAGTTGATTTTAGGCTGCTTTGCACATTTAAAGGTTATACTATGCAAGCATATATTTCTAATAGTATATTATGTAATGAGCGTATAATGTAGTCCAGGGATGCTCAAATAGTCGATTGCGATCGACTGGTCGATTGCGAGAGCTTTTCTGGCGGATCGCGATAAATTCTGCCACTCGAAACTACAAGATTTGAAGGGTAGCGTGAAGTTGGAAAAATTCATGCTTGCTAGACCTGGGAAGCAGTCAAAAGCTGCAATAATTGCGTCGTTTATACTGGCGAGATACAAGAAGCCCTTTGAAGATGGGACTGCATTGAAAGAAGCAATTGTCGAAGCGGCTGATGCATTGTTTGAAATGTTTTAAAATAAAACAGATATCATGTCTACCATTAAGAAGCTCCAGCTGTCTAGTCCAACTGTTAACAGACGTACCGAGATTGCAAGTTATGAATAAAACATTACAAAATAACATCACGTAATGCACATTTTTTTCGCTGCAGTATGATGAGTCCACCGATATGAAAGATACTGCTCATCTTTATTCGAATGGCATTCGAATATGACAGCAAAAGAAGAATTTTTGACAATGATACCATTGAAAGGAACCACTCTAACCCACTACCCCAACTATGAGCTGCCATAAATTCGTGTGCATTGCAACAGATGGAGCACCATCCGTGACTGGCAGTACAAATGGATTTGTGGCAATCTCTCCAGCTAATGAAGTTTTTCCGTCTCTTTTTTCGATTTCACTGTATCATTCACAAGCGAGTTTTATGTACCAAAATACTCGGGGATTTTATGAACATTGCTATGAAGATCGTGAACTCCATACGAGCCGGAAGCTTGCAACGGCATCTCTTTAAAGTGCAATTGGAGGCTGGCTAACCTCAGCACACCGATTTACTTCTCTATACAGACGGAAGGTGGCTGAGCAGCGGAAAGATTTTAAAAGGGTTTCAAGAATTACTACTTGAAATAATTTATTTTCTAGATGAAAGAGTGATACCATTAACTTGGAGCTACAAAGGAAAGATAATACCATTATCGACATGATTAGAGCAATAAATTCAATCAAATCGCTACTTGTATGGTTATCCATTTTCTTGTCAGGATGTTGAAACAACAGGTGTAACAGATACAAACGTTTGGTCTTTTTTACCTGAAGAAAAATATCCACATTTAAAGCAAATTTCTATGCAGTTAACAGCATGCTTTGGATCAACCTATTTCTACGAATTTGCGGAGATGAAAATGAAGTCAAAATACTGAAATCGGTCAACTGACGAACATCTGCCTTTATGCTTGCATCTGACACTCAGTTAATACGTGCTATCCTATGAGAAGTATGCAGAAGACATGCAGTCCCATGCATCGTTTTTCCTGCCTAGTCGATCGCTTGCCATCCAAGTTTTTTGCTGTAGATCGAAAAATAGTATAAGCTTGAACATCCCTGATGTAGGCCATAATAAACGCTTTACCAGCGAGTTTATGCTGGCATATTTTGCGGGGAACTCCGAGAACCTCAAGTCACCTACAAGTCTATGAATATTCCATGTTTGAATTGAATTTTTCGGCTGAAGATACAGTATATATTTCAAGGTTTCTGGAAGAAAAGAAAGCAAAATCGATGGCTCTACATCGAAGAAGGGTCTACTTGAGATAGGGTAATCTCTCAAACATGTTTTTTTTATATAATATATTAATCGATTTGTTCTTTCGTATTCCTTCCAAAAAATGGAAATCATTCAAATATACTAACTTTTTAATAAAAAAATTGATACCAAATGTCCCTAATGTCTCGGTGCAATAACCCAAATTAACCCAATCTAACCAAAGCTATCCCAAACTAGCTTGACAAAGCTTTTCCAAATTAGCCAGCCAAAGCCAACTCAAACAAACCAAAGCTAACCCAAACCAACCTCAGGTTCTCAAAACCAAAAACTCAGCATGGATTGATGGCATCTCAGTACGCCTAGACCGCAGGCAGTGTGAGTTGTTACCCGACCCACTAAAATTCTTTCTTCTTATGTCGCTCCTGGTACCTCCGTCAGACATTACATCAGGATTAGTCTCTAATTATTCATTACTTCTTGTCTTTTTATCCTCATTTTTTAAATTTCATGATGTGCCTTAACATACTTGTTATGCTTTTAAAACTGCCTTTGTTTTATAGAAGCAGATCTGCCACCGAAGCTGTGTCAATTACCTCCCCACATAACTCCTCAGCTTTGCGCCTCATCTCCTTAAACTTTGAGCAATGACAGATAGTATGCTTCGTGTATCCACTGTTTGACAATACCAACAGGTGTCCGATGCTGCTTTTTTTGGATTTATGCAGGTAAGAATTAAGCACCCCATGTCTAGTAAGCGCCTGTAATAGGTAATAGTCCACCTCTCCTCATTTTCGTGATATCCATCTCCTTACATTCTCTATAAAGAGTTTTGTCCACTCCGCATATTCATTCCATCTGAACTGCCACTGCGTCAAAAAGTTATCGCGGGCTTCCGCTTAAAGTCTCTTCCTCTAACAAATAATTTTTTTTTCTATTAGCAGCGGATAGATCTACGGGAGGTAACCTGCCTATAAGCACTCGTTATCATAATCACCAATCTTCTATTTGACCTCTCCATCTTCTGTCTGTAATTATCACGACTCATAGTATCTCCCCAAAGAGGAGCTCCGTAAAGTACTGCTGATAGTACGACCATGGCTAATAATTTTTTCTTATTTGAAATGGGTCCTTTAACTCCTAACATTACCCTTGACAATGCATTTGTCATCTTATTTACCTTTTCCATGGAGTTCTGCACATGTACAGCCATCTTCATATTTGTATCTAAGTATACTCCCAGGTATTTTGCTGCACTTTGGGATTCAATTAGCACTCCTTGTAAATGAATGTACATATCCCTGATCTTAGGTCTACCTACAATTAGAACCATTGCTCTTTTTGTCGCGGCTATTTTTAATCTCATCAAGTCTGTACGCCTCACAATCCGTGTCGCCGCGTAAGTGGTTTTCTCCTCCAACTCAGTCATGTTTTCTACAATTACAACCAGAGGCAAGTCATCCCCATATGCCTGAAGATAAACTGCCTGCTCCACCCTGGTGTCCAGAATACCGTTATAAAATGCATTTCAGAGACAGAACCCAAAAGAGACCTCTGAGGAACACCACACGTCATCGTCACTTCAAAAACACTACCATCCCGCGCTACAATTATTCGTTCTGACAGGTAGGTTTTAGCCGTATTAATCAGATATTTCTTTATTCTGGCAGCCTCTAATACACCCTGAATACCTTCCCAGGGCACTGAATTAAATGCGTTCTGAATGTCAAAAATAATAATTAGGATCCCAAAGGCCTAGCCTTGACAGCTCTTCAATTTATATCCGCTACTACAGTTTTTAATCTGTATAAGGTATCCAGGGTGCACCTTGCTTTCTTAAACTTAAACTGGTTTGGATTAATCATTCCCTTAATCTCTATATCCACCAGTAGCCTGTTTTTTTTATAAAGGTTTCTAGGAATTTTCCCAAATAATTTAATAATCAGATATATTTTTTGGGTTTCTCAATTAGCAGTAGTTTTGCTATTTTCCAAATAGCTACAAATTTTCCCTTCATGAGGCACTTATTGTACATATTTAACATACTATTTTCATTCTTCGTACAGCATAGGACCATTACCTCCGGGGTAATTGTAACATTGTAATTCGTCTGCTTTACCGCAGCCTCCATTTCACCTACAGTAAATTTAGGATTAGTTTCGGTCAGCTAACCCAAACTAATCGCAGTTAGCCCAACCTGACCATATCCAGAAGGTTCACAAAATCTCAAAAGAAGCTGAAGAATAAATAATAAAGTAAAGTTCGACGCAGATAATCTATAACATGGTGACTAAAAAAGTAAGAAATATATGATTTATCGCAGAAATATTTGAATAGTTCCCACTTTTTTGGAAATAATATAAAAAATAAATCGGTTAATACCGAAATTAAAAAAAAAATCTCTTTTTGAGAGCTTTCCTTATCTTATCCATCACCTCGCAAAAGTGTTATATTTCCATACGGGAAGAATGTGCTAATTTTCTGACAGAGGCTGACGATAGGAGTTTTCATCTACTGTGATAAGTGATAATGGTGGTAAGGATTGCCAGGAAATGGAAAACTTAGTCATAATTAGTTGGTATTCCTGATTAAGAAAATGGTATCTCTAGGAGATTCATCATAATTGCTGACAGAATTAATTAATCAAATTAGCTCCACATTTTTTAACATAATTGTATTACATCCACAGGGCAATCTATTAATCAAGCTTTTCTAAGACTAAAGTATTATTCAGACTTTAATTATAAAATATTGGAAAATAAAACGAAATAAATTAAAATAAACGCAAAGCTTTAGGTAATATGTTAAATCGCTATTGCTTCTTTAACCCAGTAGACACACCAGATCAAAAGTTCGAGAGAGCTCCTTTATATAGAGGGTTTACTACATTGGGTTGTACCTAGATTAGGCAAAGAAGAGAACAATTTCGTTTTAAAGCTTTATTCATAAGTCGACAGTGTTATTTTATTTTTAGTTTCGGAATATGTAAGAATTCCTCAAAATTTATTTTTCTTTAATAATTTTTAAACCTTTTGTGCCATATTTCAATTTTTCTTGTTATCTACATGATGTGTCAAAGTTCTTTTGTAAACTTTTACTTGAGGCTTTTAACGGATCTGATATGCTTATTTTTTTGTAAGTTCTCAGGTACTAATTAATTTAGTGTTAATGGCTATTGAAGCGGCCCTGGTTTACTGGGGGCCTGATTTCAATTGAATCCAGAAGTAAGCTTTATGTCCTCAACTTATGCTGTTCCAGGACAGTACCATGGAGGTATCAAACTCTAAGGTAGCGTTTGTGAGCTTAGAATTACGCATTCTCGAAAAATCCTATCCTGTTTTTTAAATAAGAGATCTCTCTAATGCTCTTCCTACTTCAAAAGCATTTAGCTTAGTTAGTAATAATTGATGATTTGGCATCGAGAGCACGAGATAAATCAAGTTTTTCAGCTTGAAGGCAATTGGTTAACAATTGATACAATTACTCACATCTCAGATCAAACCAAAAATTTTGTTTTTGGTTTGATCTCGTATATTTATCAGCAAATGATGACTAAGATCGAAATTAAGTTACCTACTTACTTACTGATACAATTGTCAAGTAGTATTCGATCTGGAGTATACAGTAGCCACTACAGGGCTCCCAGCTCACTTCTAGACAAGGGTAAAACGTGAACTTTGCTTTGAATCCGCCAGTATTCGAAGTATGAAAGAAATGAGAGAGCAGAACCTCTGGCTATAGTGGTAGCTGCCTCATATTTAATTGAACTAGACTCGTACTTGGCATATCTTAAAATGTATTAAAATATCAAGCGATTTAAAGCCTAAATGAATTTGTGGAAGGAAACCTAAGCTAATTAAACATATCGTCGAAGTCATGTGATTAGATTATCTCAATAAATTTAGAACAACTATAGTCAATTTAGATTCAATCGAAAACGAGGAAAATATAATTTAGTATTAGCACTGCTGGCCATGAGTTAAAGAACTTGAAACAGACACTAACAAGGCCACAGGACCAGATGGCGTTCCAGCAACAGCGCTTAAGGAATGCGCTTTCCTTCTAGCTAGAATTTAAAATCAATACCGGATTTCCTTAAGGATGTATATTATCTTCTACACTGTTCCTGCTCTATATCAACGATCTCTTAGACAGGACAAGCAATTCTATTTACATCTTTGCTGACGACCGCACTTTTTAATTTTCATTCAACTCGCGGACTTCACAAACCTTGCTCGTTCGCAACGCGAGCGAGAAAATAAGATTGCTATCATCAATGAGGATATCAACGCCATCGTGGAATGAGGTGAGGAAAATAATGTCCAGTTTAACGCAGAAAAAACCAAATCAGCTGTGGGACACACCGCAGGACTTGACTTATCAATTACATGACAAACACTGACTCGGGCCTCATATATAAGCTTGTTGGGCATCAACAAAAGAAAACAATATGTCTTGGCGTAATCTTGTCACCAAAATGGCCAAGACATTAGCACAAAAGCTAGAAGCACTCCATAGAGCAAAAATTGTGTATACACTTCATCAGCTCTTACTGCTCCAGATACGACCATCTCTGGAATACTGTTCCCATATGTGAAGCTCGGCACCCAAACACTTGCCCAATATATTAGATTACATACAGAGGAGAGCAGTCCGTCTTGTGGATGACCCAGAGTTGACTAAAGACCTTAATAGCCTTGAACATCGAAGAAAAGTGGTGGACCTATCTCTTTACTATCGATACTACTACGGAAGGTGTTCAAACGAGCTGGCACTTATGGCACATACGATTCAGTTCAAACCTCGAAGGATACCGCAATATCAACTCTATTGTTAAAAAATATGACATAACAGTACCATCAGGGAGAATTTCTTGCTCACAATAATCTTAGCATCCTAAGCGACAATAAACTTATGGCCGAAGTCTCACAAACGGTAAACAGTAGTACATTTTGATCATCGTGCCAAAGGGAAACCTGAATAAGGTATCTCAGTATCAACTTTACTGTCTCCGAATTATGAAATTTGACATAACTGTTACACTGGATTCTTAAGAAATTTAACGGGTGTTATAGAAGATCCCTAATTTTATTGCCCCATTATTTATAGCTTTTCAAAAAAATACCTAGCAACTTTGTTCAGCCGGGATCTTATCTTTAGTTTATTGACAAGGAGTAAAAAATAATTCTAAAATACAGGATTGGGTCAAGTAAACAAAAATAATAATATTGCACAATATTTTAAGGCAAATAATTAGCACTATTCGGATTTTTCACATGAGTAACTTAAAAATTTATATAAGAAAGTATATAACACATATCATGACAGGTTTACAGCATCAACATTTTATGCACATAAAATAAAAATAAAATTTTCTTAAATATTGGAAAAATTTTATTATCTACTTTTTTAGATAATTGTTTAAAGCTTAAAGCGTAAAAAATTAAGTAATTCAGAAAGAAGTCTGTGGATTAGCAGCAGAAATATCTTCACGGGTAAAAAAATTCTGGAGCTAATAGGGACAATGTTGGAGAAGAGAAAGTTTGTTGGATTAACCCGCATTTTTATTGTATTGTATTTTCAATATATATTTTATTTTTAAAGACACGAATCAACTTTCCTTCATTTAAAAGGCTATATTGGTTCTTTTTTAAATAGCGATTTTGTATAAATCTTTGGGTTATTTTCTTGGAGACATTTTTTAGATATCCTCTTTTTAATGTTCCGTGCTTATCCCAGAAAAATTAAATCTAATAGCAAATATCAATGTTATTTATTAGGCATTTATGTCTATAATTTTTGTCTACATAACACTAAATATTACACATGGTTGTAGATTGTAGATATATTCTATATGATTGTAACGGGTTCATTTTTGTGTAAAGTGTATCTCAAAATATATCGTCTTGGCTTATTTACAACAGCTCAATAGGTATTTTACGAGTGGAAAAGTGACGTATTTTAAAAAATCTAAATCTACTTTAATTTCACACAGCAAAAATACTTAAACAGATGCTAATAACATGTGTTCATACTGGCTTTATAATAATAACAATTATAAATATTTCATACATAACAAAATCGTCTAATCTGATTCTAATCCTATTTCACTGTCAGAGTCGTCATTTAGGTTAGTAACAATGGGTTGTATATTATTTTATATATAAATATATGAATCTTCGAATTTTAAAATATGCTTTACTGCATTTGCGGCCGATATATTGTTTATGTCAGTTTTACCCAACTTCGTGAAACTCGCACTTAGGGTAAGGCGGTAAGGGAAACATTTTCTGCTCTCTCCTTTGATTTTATTTGATGTCACATGTTCCATGAGGTTAAATATATCGGGTGGTCAGTTAAGGAGGGATTCGGCTATATCTCGAAAAGTAATTGTTGTAAAGACTTACTGTAAAAAATTATGACTAAAGCGACTATTGTCTGAATTATCTGATTATCTAACCTTATGGCAGGATCGACCATTTCTTCATCCTCGTCAATCGGAGTACTGGGTGTCTCGGTCAACAGCAGTATGTCCTGGCATGGCCGCGTTGTCAAAATCGCAAATTCAGCCTTGCAGAAGCTTGGTGCGCTATTTCACATTAAAAACTGTATACACCGCAGCAGCTGCTCCTGCTCTACAAGGCGCCAATAAGACCGTGCTTAGAATATTGCGCACACATATGGGGTGCCGCACCTAAGCACGCCCGGATTCCATTCTGAAGAGAGCTGTGCATCTCGTCGGCGACCCGAAGTTGACTCGGGATCTTGATAGTCTGGAGTACCGCAGACATGTGGCCGAGATCTCCCTGTTTTAAAGATATTTTCACGGCAGATGTTCCCAGGATTTGGCCCGCCTCATGCCGCCGCCAGCAAGGCCTGTCAGGCATTCACCACAGATGGCAAGAGCGCACCCGTTCGTCGTACAACTGGAAGCACCTTGAACGTCGCTTTACAAGTACTCATTTGTCTGGCTTTCTGCATCATTGTGGAACTCACTCCCAGGACTTCTGTTTACTCCTAATTACAACCAACAGCGATTCAAGAACAGTGCCAATCAACATCTTTGCACACACAGACACTGCTCGTCGATTGCCATAGAATCTCCCTTTAGTGTGTGACTGCCATAAAAAAGAGAAAATGTTGGAAAGTACATACTTTTAGGCAACCCCAATCACCCCATTCAAAGCACGGTTAGCCAAAGAAAAGCCCTTTGCAACGACTCTAAATTTATTAAGATCCTTTCAGCCATTTTGAGGTTATTGACATTTATTTTCGAGCCACCAATTTCCTTTGAGAGATAGAGCAAAAGTATTGAATGAAACATAAAGGAATTTATTTCGGCATTAAGTTTATTTAAATACTTCTAAACATTATTATTTTCTGTAACTAAATCAAAATAGATGTACTTGAGCTAAATCAAATCTTCTTCTTCTTCTTCAGCTTTTTATGTCGTCCACTCATGAACGTAAGCCTCTCCTAGCCTCTTCCATTCTCTCCTGTCTTGTGCTAGCTGGTACCACCTTCTTCCTACCATTTGCTTGATATCATCCAGCCACCTTCTTGGGGGTCTACCCACGCTTCGTTTATGTTCCCTAGGCCGCCAGTGAATTATTTTTGAAGACCATCGTTCTGAGTCTTGGCGTGCGACGTAATCAACCCATGCCCATTTCAGTTCCGCTATTATTTTGGCTATATCATATACTTTTGTTCGTCGCCTTATTTCCTCCTTACGCACCTTGTCCCTCAAACAAATTTCTAGCATTGCTCTTTCCATGGCTCTCTGTGTTACCTGGAGTCGGTTAATGGAGTTTTTGGTGAATGCCATGGTTTCTAGACCATATGTGGCCACAGGTAAGACACATGCATCATATACCTTGCGTTTCAAGTTAATTGGTGGTTCTTCATATGTGTCCTAATTTACCAAACGCCTCCCAAGTAAGCCCGATTCTTCTAGTGATCTCTTCAGTCTGATTTTCTCTATCTGTCTTAATAACATAACCGAGGTAGACATATTCTGCGACGCCTTCAATTTGGTGTTTCTCGATGGTTACCTGAACATGGCCTTGACTTAAAAGTTTCGTTTTCTTAAGATTCATTTTTAATCCGATTATCTTGGAAGCTTGGCAGAGGACTTTTAATATTTGTCCGAGTTCGTTTACATCATCTGATACCAATACGATGTCGTCAGCGAATCTTAAGTGATTTAGGTAGGAACCATCGATTTTAATACCTTTGTTCTCCCAAGATAGTTCTTTGAAGACATCCTCGAGGGCTAGGGTAAATAATTTGGGCGAAATCGTGTCACCTTGGCGTACTCTTCTATTTATTGGGATTCTGTCTGTTTGCATATCCTCTTCGATTTTTACATAACGATGCATTTTCGTATATGTTTCTGATTACATCTGTATATCTTGAATCTATTCTAGCGTTGGCCATTGATCTTAGAAAAGCCCTTGTCTACGGATATATCCGGAGTATCTTCTGATCAAATAAATCAATCAAATAAATAATATTATTTGCAAATTAAAAACAAAACTAACAAAAGAACTCTTAAATTGAAAAAATATAATTTTCAAGCGAAAGAAAGTATGAAAGCATTACCTAATAAACCAGAGAAATAGTATTATTTTTGAACACTTAAGGAATACATATTATAAAAAGACGTTATCTAAAGGAAAAAAAAATAAAAATTAGGATCAAAAGCTTAAACAAATTATATAGCTTATTGGGAACTTAAGAAAGGCATTTCTTCTTGCGTTTGACCGCAAAAGCAATTACAAGACTATCTATGTACATAGAAGCAGCTTCTTCTGCTTGTGCGATCAATAGTGCAAGGGAGCTAAACCTTTCATCCATCATGGTACTTCTACTTCTTCATTGATCAACAAAACTATCTCCTTACTCACCAGATCGATGACTGGTGTTTAAGTCTAAACCGGATTTTTTCGAAAATGCCGTGAATTTTTGTAATTTTAGCTTTCGTTCTTCTAACTGTCTTTTTCATCTTGTTTTAGCTCGGCCGCGTCTTTCGTCAGTGTAGTGACTCAGTGGTGGATTCATACAAGCGAACACTTAATATTATTTGTATTCCGGAAACTTTGAGGGTAGTTGGTAGAGCCAGTAGATGCTCACTTAAAGTTAAGGCTGCAACACGATTTTCTTATTAACTAAAGTGAACCGAACACCGGAGATTCGTGTATGCAATATCCAGGCTCCTGGTGTAGAGTTCCTGAGCGCCACCAGTTCTTCCAGCTAAACTGGAAAAGCCCCGCTGGTGTTATGCGGGATTGTTCGGCACGTTCTACTAAGCAAGGAAACACAACCTTAATTTACGGTTTAGTCTATTGGCTTCTTGATTTTTTTTAAATAACAACAATCTTACAATGACTTATAAAAAAAGAAAAATGAGCACAATAAAACACTATTAAGTAATTAAGGGTGCAATAGGACGACTGTACAAAGACAAGTTCAGTCGGTAAACTCGGTACTGTTTGCCTTACACTTAAAAACTCTAAGCACTAGTATCCGAAATGATCACTTTGGTTTACTTAAGATTAATACAGATATGTAAACCGAAAAGTATGAATTAGTAGCCGTATCACTAATTAATACAATAATATCAGTCAATAATGAAAGGAACAATAATTATATTAATCGACAAGAAAAAAGAGAAAAAAAATAGTAACATTAATAGTAGCTACGGCGAACAATGATAAGATTATAAAAAAAATGTGAACGATACCACTTTAGATTCGAAGGTACATTTTTTTATAAAACAAATCACCCCAAAAATTATCAATGGATTTTCGGTAACCATCTGTAAATAAAAGAAATACAAAGGTGCAAATAACGTGAATATAAAAAGAAATAGGTGTGAACCACCCCTAAATAGTATAAACTTCCCCATATGCTCAAAACTATAGTTACATTAAGAAAAAGTTCAGATATGATAAAAGGAAAAGGTAAAATATCCTATGGAATGCAATGCAACTGGTGGTCAAAGTAAAAAAATTGACACATATAAAAGCATTTAAATCATTAAATTAGACTAAAAAAACTTTAGCAATATTTACCTCTCTTGAGTTGGAGGGTTGCCTGTAGGATCAATTGCCTCGATATTATAAGGTGAGCTCGGAAAGTCTCTAGGAATAATGGAAAATAACCTTTAGCGTCATGGCGACCATGTGCCAGCAGGCAGCAAAAAAAAATAAATTCCAGACAAATCTTACTTTGTGCAGTATGAATATCCCGATAAATAGGTTCTGTCAAACACAAATTAGGTACTAAACGCAAGATCTCCCAGAAAGGTAGCATGAAAATAAATACCAAAAGTTGAGTCACCCACTACACTTCAGCAGACACTTCCTACTTGTCCAGTAGGAATTTCTAGAAGAACGAGATCCTCGGTTTCAATCAATTTGCAATTGCAACTTCCAAGGACTTTAGAGGGAAAAACATTAGTTCAGAAAAAACGGTAGTGCCAAGAGATCCTATCGAAATGGAGAAATAGTCGATATGAGGAATACTTCTGAGATAATAGACGAAAACCAAGCTTCGTAAAACGACTACGGAAGCAACAACTAATGAGCTAAAATTAAATTTTTCAGTAAACAAGAGGAAATATTCCCAAACGAAATGATAAACCTTTAAAAATCCGAATTGACAGCAACAGGTATGGAAAAATAGCTCATTACTAATATTCAAGGCCACCAATCGAATATTACAAAACTTACATCATGCCACTTAAAGAGATAGATACAAAGTAAAAATCCCAAATCTCAAAGTCCACAACTGTCGGTAAGAAAGTGGAACTACAAAATATCCTCAAAATCCACTA
>MU183164.1:57236-84073 GCA_016904865.1 Pissodes strobi
GACACGATTGGTAGAACATTTTTATTTTATGCAAATTCGTTGACTGATTCGTTGAATATATCTTGCATGAAACTCAGTCTGTTCAATGATCGAGTCTTGTCGGAGAAAGATAGGCGAGTTCGAATGACGTGGAAGAGACGACGATAAAAGAGATGGTTATCTCATGCTTAGTTTGAATTATTGTGGGCGAGGCAAAATCAAAATTCGCCTCGTCAATCTCCCTCTGCCTATGCAGACGACGTTATAATTATGGCACAAGGTACTGAGGTGATCCCCACCATGCAGAGGCTTCTGGAGGAAGCACTGACAAGGTTCTCGAGGTGTAGGGACGAATCCCAACAAGGTAGAGATGGTTACCTTTACCAGGAAAAGGGAGCTGGAGGTCTCTCCCAACATCACGTTGGAGGGGATCCCTCTTGTGGCTAAGAAATGCGTCAAGTATCTGGGTATCGGTGGAACTTCAAATTGACCCTTTAAGAACACATTCGGCTCAAGATCGCGGCGGGCGGCGCTCGGTTCTCTGTGGGCTTGCCGTAGGGCGCTGGGGGCCTGGAGACTTAAGCCAAGAACTATGTTGTGGATCAATAGGACGATGATTGCTCCGATGCTCATGCACAGAGCGGCCGTTTAGTGGCCAGGATCCATGAACACAGCGTCCAGACTAGTGCTGGAATAATTAGAGCGACTTGCATCACCGGGGTCATGAGGACGGCGCCCACAAAGGCCCTGGAGGCGCTGGTGAGTTTGCCTCCATCGGTGCACTGTGTGAAGCACGAGGCAGCTAGAGCGGCCATGAGACTGGCTAATGCGGAGATGTGAAGGGACAATGGCACCTATCATGACCATTGGGATATATGGCGTGGCTTGCCTGGGGACCTAACCATCCTGGGTATGCCAGGTGATGTGATGGTCCCTAAAGTAGGCTTACACGAGGGGCCAAACTTCCTCTTCCCCACGAAGGAGTCTGGGCTGGAGGTCTGGGAGCCGTTAAGGCGCAATGTTGGTGGAAGGAAGATTTTATTTTGCTCCGACAGCAAGGCCGTACACATGACGATAAAGTTAATCTGCATGTGCTCCTTGTTAGTGAGGAAGTGTAGGAGCTGGCTGATTGAACTAGCAAAGCATAAAAAGGTTACGCTGGTCTCGGTACCAGGACACTCGGGTGTACCGGGGAATGAGGCCGCCGACACCTTAGCCAGAGAAGACTCGGCACGCAGATGCTTAGAGCTTAATCTCTATATGGGGATTGCCCAGAATGTTCGCGAAAGAGCTTGAGGCCTGAACGGAGGGTCAGGCCGAAGAGGTATGGTGAACGGCCCCGGGGCTGAGACGGATAAGGCTCATGATACATGGGTTCGCGAAGAGACTCACCAGGGCGTTTTGGCTCTACCTAGGAAGGAGTGCAGGGCCCTGATAGGATTCTATGCAGGACACTGTAGACTTAGATGGCACCTGACTCTGCTAAGAATTGCAGAGGAGGGGTAGTGTAGATGGTGCATGGAGGACGATGAGACCCCATACAATCTACTTACCGAATGCCCCGCCTTTTCGTGGGAAAGTTTCAAAATCTTTGGCGCGACTCGACGCCGATTCAGAAAGATTCAGTGTGTCGTGTTAGTCAGAAGGAAACGCGGGCTTTCTTAAGGAAGACCGGCATCCTGGAGGTTTTCTAATGTGGGCCGGGGGTACAACGGGCTCAATTTGTGGCCTAAGTGCAAGGCCCGCTAGGGGCCACTCCTTCTAATACTGATACTGATCTCCCTCTGTACTTTTGTTACCGTTCGCCATATCACACATTTTGTAACTTTTGTGATGCGTTCAACAACACAGCACGCCTAAGGAAGTCCCACTTCAAAAATAAACAAACAAAAATAATCGCTTGGCTATAAGAAGTATTGCGGAAGATCTTTTGTAGCAACGACAGGATCTTCTAAATCCAAATGCTAAAAGTAGAGAGGATTTAATTAAATTACTTTATGGAAAATACCTTAACTATTTTATAAGATTAGGCTTTCATTTTGTTTTAACATTTTCCTGCTAATAGCATTGCCAATAACTAATTATCTTATCAACGTTTTGTTCGAGCCGTATATTTTGTTTTTTTGGCGCTATGGGTATCCGGAAAGCACATTCTCTACATTGCTGAAAAACTTTTTTCCATAAAAGAGTCTGTAAGCTCCAAAGGATTTTATTAGAATTCCCGAAAATCTGCAAAGCGTTTCATACCTTTGTAGCAGATCAAAAGAAGAGCTGCAGTTAAAGGGAAATGCGTTAAAAATCGAATTAAAACACCCTCTGCAACATTCAGCCATTTTAAAAGGGCTACTTTCAGGTTAGACGGAAATTTGTAATCAGCTTTTTATCAGTTCAGCCAGAAACATTGGAGTATTTAAGTAATATACTAATTTTTATGGAACGCTTTTTTTTAAGCAGGGCTAAGTTTTTATGGGGTGCGTGCTATATGCATAATTATTAAGTATTTTGAGAATTATTACTGGTAAAATATTAACTAGGGAATTGAGAAATAAATATAGTGCGTATGACTTAAAATAATATATGCAATTGGGATATCATATTTTTGATTCCAACTTTTTAATTAATAATAATTTGGAATGGTCCAACATGAAGTTCAACAAAAGCTTGATCCTAGTGTAGAATACACTAAATTAACCTTAGACGAATTATCAATTAATATCAGATCATGTAACGGAATAAATGCTCAGTCCGCTACACTAAATTTATACATTCAATTTGAAATTAATTTTCGATATTTAATGTTTAGGTCGCTGTGAAATCTATTGACGAATAGACTTATTTCATGTGGATATCGATTTAAGAGTGCTAGTACTCTATTTAGTACCTACAATTCGTGAATTTATTTTATTATAGATTACTATATTTATAATGGAGTATTTTTATGATTTTCTGCTTCGCGGCTTCTAGTGTTGATCACATGTTATAAATTAGCCAATACAACATCGGCAAAAATAATTTTGTCCTACGCATTGAATTTTGAATACGAGATGATCATCTTGTGTTGAGGCATTGATCGGGTGAGTGCTAATTTATTAATCTTGAAATATTTAATTCATTTTGCAATATGTTTAACTAATTCTTTCACTTTTAGATACATAATTAATATTTGTTTATGATTCGCTTAGTATTATTTGACTAAAGCAAGAATTTAGCATTTTTATATTCCAGTTTTAATTAGCTTACACCCTCAATATTTTTTAATTATGGTCGAGACCTTTTGGGTAATATTACCGATTTATTGGTGAATATTTGTGGTTCTCATTAATCAAATTCATGTAATTTGAAAGAGGCTTAGTCCAAATTTAGGGAGATTGTAATTATTTTATCGTTCAGCGGTCACGCACATTTTTTTACGTATTTCCATCCAAATTGAACAGTATTATTTGGGTTAATTCTCGGGGTAAATTCTATATATTCCTGCAAAGGTAGTAAATTGAATTTTAAGTAGAATTTCTCCGAATTTTCCCTCATAGTGTTGCTGGTTTTCAACTTTTTTCTTTTTAGGTTCATTTAATTAATTTCTCAGTTTATTTGTTACATCAAGCATAATATAACTATTAGCATTCACCCTGTCTAGTCTCAATCCTGATGTACCGATATTATTTTGCATTTATGAGAGGTTAATCTCACATATGTATATTTATCTGGTTTTATCTTTTATCTAAATTTCTATCTCGGATGCGAGGTAGTGATTATATTATCTTTATCTTTAATTAAATTGAGGCCCAGTTGCGCTCAGTTTTCGTTTATGTGCCAACGGCCTAAGTAAAAGTAATAGTACTTATTTATTTTGAGTCATAAGACTCATTGTTAGAGGTCGTACCTCTATTTATTATCAAATTTAAAATTACCTTTTATTTAAATTTTACCGAGAGTCACTGAATTTGAACGTCATTCCATTATTTTCTTTTCAATTCCATATTTTAATCATTATTTTCTTTTGTATTTCATATTTTAATGTAAAGAAAAGGATATCTTGAGTAACAGTAATTATTTATAATTTTTTGCTCATTGTCTGCTCAACTCAACAAGAAAACATCTTGCTTGTCAAGCAGCAGGTGTTCGTCCACATGCTGTATTGAACCACTCTGAGGGAAGTTCGTGAACCAAATAAGTCCTCGATAAACCCAATAGATACTAACTTGGGAATATGCAGAAACGGTTCCAGTAGAGGTCCCAATACGATCGGATGGTTACAGAATTGGACGAAGCTAAGTATTAGCCAATCAGAAGATAAACATATTGTAAAGACCAATCTTGTATTGTAACATTCCATATTTCTTTTTAATTTTTCCACATTAATTTTAATTTTCATTATTAAGTCAATTTATTCATCAGATAAACTACTTTTCAAATAATTTCATAAATCATATTTGTATTCTCATTTAATTATATAATTAATATACTAATTGTTTTGGAATTTGCCTCTTTAATTTGTCGCAGGATAGAGGTCTGCGAGACATTGCGGATTGTGAAGGCAAATTTCTGATATATTTATATTTATATTTAAGTATTCGTATTTAGTTCGCATTGTCTCTAGGAACTCTGGCGCCCACAAAAAAATTACTGTTAATAAGTGAATAAACCCACTCCTGAGAATAACCATAAAAAAACGAGTCTCAAAACGAACACCATTTGTTAAAAAAATTTCTTACGGTTATGAAAAGCAGTATACAGTTGGCGGACAACTAGTATTGCGCTGCAATCTGATATTGAAATTGTCACTAAGAAAATATGTAAGAACCTAGATTTAATTGAAAAAAAAAAAACAAAAATATTCAAGGAATATGAGGAAATTAGCAAATTAGTCAGAAGTCAAGCTCACAAAAATTGAAGATCTACACTATCGGGCTTACTCCTATACGAACCGCGCGTCGTGCAGGACCTGATATTGGAGTTCTCAGGTAAATCGAGCTCTGCGGTACTTTTATTCTCGCAATTCCGGGTATTTTATACGTGTTGTTTTTGGCTTGCTTTTCTACTAGGCGTAGATCAGTAAAGGCCAGTGCAGTTTATCTGCTATTTTTTAGTATTTCGGGGACGGAACCCCGAAAAAACACTGAAATAATGTCAGGTGAAACTGACGACGATATATCGCAGCTATCTGTTGAGTCAGACTCTGACAAAACCTCAAGTGATAGAAGAGCACGCTATTTTTTGACTAAATTAGCGAAACTAGCAAACGAATGCCAATAATGCACAATTTCACGAAAATTTTCGAAAACATCTATAACAGTACGCAATCAGAAATGCAATTAGCTTGTGATAGAGTCAAAGTTCACTTAAACGAAGCCCATAAGGCCATATTTCGGCAAAAGAAGACGGTTCAAGCCCGCGTAGACTGCGGCAACCGTAAAATAAAGAAAACAGAGACGGCAGTAGCATCTGGTAGTACAGAAACATCACCTACCTTCAATAAGAAGCAGAAGTTAAGGAATGTGCACACAGATAAACCACAAAAAATGGATATCACTGAAAAACAGTTAACTGATAGGAACGATGGCCAAAATGAACAGGCCTCGCCTCCATCCATCAATTCTATGTCCCTCGTAGTAGAAGATAAAACGAACGACTGCCCTCACAGGCCCCTATTCAGCATAGAATCATCACCAGAGCGAAGGCAAAGACAGTAAAACCAAAACCGAAGACTCCGCTCAAACAAAAACCAGCGCTACCGCCACCATTAGTCATAAAAGGAGGCCTTATTAGTCATCGAGAAATCAAGCAAACCCTGCAAAATACGAGAGTTATCGAGTACAATCTCAAATATACTCGAAACTCTATCATAATTTATTGCAAGCACAATAAAGACTGGACTACCCTTAAAAGGCTCTTTGATAGCGAAGAACTCGAGTACCATTCTTACGCCGAAGCCTCGCAGAAGACACACGCCTTCGTCCTGCGAGGCCTAGATGGCGATATATTATCAGAGACTGAGGTACGTAATGCTATAATAGATGAGCATAATCTCAATGTGAAAAACGTGTTTAAAATGAAGAAAACTCGAGTTCCACTGTATCTAGTGGTACTCGAGGCCTCAGTAACACTGAAAAAGCTTAATCAAGACTGTAAGTTAATCTCAAACGTCCGCGTCTCCTGGGAGGACAGGAGAACCGCCAAGCCGCTTATGCAGTGTAAGCGGTGCCAGGGGCACGGACATGCTTTCAGCTTCTGCAAAAGAAACTATGCCTGCTCTAAGTGTGCTGGAGCGCACCAAATCACCGAGTGCACTAGTGACATTGTAAAATGTGCGAATTGTGGCGGCGATCATAGATCTATAAGCACCATGTGCCCCATCTATCAGTTCAAAATTCAACAGCTCCAACCACCCAAAGCGCAAACAACAAAGACATTTAAACCCGCACCACCCCCAGCCCACCCCGCCTGGCAAAGCAGTAGATCATCAGGCAACAGAGGAGAGGCAGCGAGGAGGTACGAAGAACACTTTCCGGCCCTGAATCCAAGAGAAGAAAACATAAATTCTAAGGTTAGTGGCAATGATGTTGATCAAAATAAACAGCCCGCGATCCAGAATCGTAATTTCATTCAGCCCTCAGCTCCGTTAAATATCGCTAACAATCTAAACGATCTACAAAATGCAGTTTCGCGAATTAATAATCTTGTAAATTTCGCAGAATTAATTAAAGCTCTTAATGATTATGCGAATATCTTAGAATCTTGTCGGGGTAATAAATTTGAAATACTCCAAGCCTCTATGAAATTCTTTACCGAGGATTTCAACAAACACAACATATAAACAATGCCAATTAACATATTTAGTTGGAATTGTAACGGCATCCGCTCTAAACTTGGAGAGTTTAAGCATTTCATTTACAATAATCCTGACATCCATATAGCGTTTATTTTAGAAACCAAAATAAATGAACAATTCACACTGAAATTTCGCGACTTCCATGTACTGAGATCTGATAGGCCTGATCGACGCGGAGGAGGTGTGGCCTGTCTGATCCGCAAGTCCTTCCGTTTTAAGCGCGTCCTAGGCGCACGAACTATCATCGAGCATGTTGCTCTCGAGACGGAAGGTGGCTTGCGGGTCTGCGGTGTTTACACTCCTCCGAATCTCCGCCTCACGGATGCCGACATCCTTGAATTACTTCCTGCTGGCAAGAAGACGTTGCTGTTGAGGGATCTAAACGCTACCCATGGTGATTGGCGAGGAACCACCAACGATAGCGGATTCTTGCTACGCAGGATAATCGAACAAAACATCGACATAGTATATCATCAGACTCCAAATCCTACATACTTCCATGCATATTATCCGACTCCATCGTTCCTGGATATTGCTATTACCAGAGGAATAACCAACACCTCGCCGCGTCAGGAGCTGAACGTTTTAAACTCGGACCACCTCCCAATCAGGATTTCCCTGCGTGGCAGGGTACAACAACCGCAGGAAACTTTCATGTCATACAGAAATCTTGATTGGAGAGACTTCCGAGCGCGGCTAAGCGAGGCAGTTACTATTCCAAGGCAAATAGACACTATCCCAGAACTTGAGAGCGAGGTGCAAGCTCTAGTCGCAAGCATCCAGCGCGTCCGTGACGCAATATGTCCTACTGCCAGAAGACAGACACATCCAGACTCACTACCTGAAGGTATCCTAGACCTGATCACTTTCCGGAACCGTATCCGGCGTAGGTGGCAGAGAAACAGGGCTTTCAACGATCGAGCATGTGTCGTGGCCCTCACGGGGACAATCAAGGCACAAATACGTACATACAGGAATGAGGCGTGGATGTCATATGTAAATAATATTAACAGAGAAGACGGTTCTTTGTGGAAACTCGCCAGGCGAGTTCGCGGAGGTACCGTAGAATTTCCTGAGATACACCATAATGGTAATGTCTTAATAGACGATAATGGGAAAGCGGAGGCCTTCGCAGACTACCTGGAGAGTGTCTACGAGGAGTCGCCTGACTCCACACCATTCCATACTCACGTCAACACTATTGCCGAGCAATTTAAGCGCTCAAAGTACCCGATTGCCCCCGCAGTGTTCGATAAAATGCTGGTCACGCCTACTGAGATTAAAAAAATTCTTTCTCGCCTGCCCGGAAACAAAGCCCCAGGCCCCGACGCCATTCCGTATATTCTACTCAAAAATATGCCGAATAAAGCCGTCATCCTTCTCATGCACATTGTAAATGCAATAATGCGCCTTCAACACTTCCCCATTCCCTGGAAGAACGCAGTGATAATACTGTTTTTAAAACCGAATAAAGATCCGAAGCTGACCGCTTCGTATCGCCCCATTTCGCTTTTAAATACTCTTGGAAAAGTTACTGAAAAGCTCTTGTTGTCGAGGGTAAACAGTGCGGTTGAAGATCTTCAGATCTTGCCTTCGGAGCAGTTCGGTTTTCGCCGCGGACATAGTACTACTATGCTCGCGGCGAAGGTCGCACAAGACGCCTATAATGGCTTCAACGAGGGAAAATCAACAGCATTGCTTCTGCTCGACATCCAGAAAGCCTTTGACAGGGTATGGCATAACGGCTTAGTATATAAGCTGTTTGCCATGCATGATATGCCATTGCACCTCACGGCATTAATTGCTTCATATCTTGCCGATCGCACCTTTTCGGTGCGGATTCACAGTGACGTGGCACATAAAATCAGGTGTGCCTCAAGGAACAGTATTATCACCGCAATTATTCAGTCATTATATAGCTGACTTCCCGTTACACCCCTCCAACTCCGTTGGCCTGTACGCTGATGATGCCCTGATCTGCTCACAATCATCTGACGTACAGGTCGCGAAACATAACCTAGAACTTCACCTTGATCTTCTAGTCCCTTATTACAAGGACTGGAAGATCAACTTTACGTGTCAAAGACCGAACTAAGTATTTTATCTCGAAAACGCAATATTGACATGACTCCTATAGTCATTATCAACACGGCAATCAGGCCGAAGAATCGAATAAAATACTTGGGGATAGTCTTTGACCAAAAACTCAATTTCTCCAAGCAAATTGCGGCGATAAAGGCAAAAAACGTTGTAATTTAGAAGAGTCTGAACACCCTAGTGAGG
This sequence comes from Pissodes strobi, assembly GCA_016904865.1. Lineage (NCBI taxonomy): Eukaryota > Metazoa > Arthropoda > Insecta > Coleoptera > Curculionidae > Pissodes > Pissodes strobi. The sequence continues at coordinate 66,328 of MU183164.1, forward strand.
ACAAGGTAATTTTTGAGTCCTGCTAACAAACTCATAATCTACAAGTCGATCATCAGGCCAACTCTATTATATGGCGCTCCGGTATGGTGTTCTGTAGTCAGAACACACCTAAAACATCTTCAAATAATCCAAAACAGATACCTGCGATCCGCGTTTTCGCTCACGGTCTTTGACCGTGTCCGAATCGAGGAACTGCATGATATGGCAAACATTGAGTACATAGATCAACATATTGATAAAATACCGTGCAGTTTCTTCGAGTTTGGAATCAGGCGGTCGCCTGTGACAGCGAGGATCGCAGATATCAGGTACAATGCAAATTTCGGCCTGAAATTCGGCCCTATCTATAAAAATACGGCACTTTTCTACCAAGAATTAAGACCGCCCTAGCCGCCACCTCGATCAATCCAAACACACTAAGTTCCTCAAAATCAAACAGCCTACAGTTCCGTTAAACAAACCATCTCACACAAGCGCCAAAGCTATCGGCAGCATAAAAACCGCTGTAGACGGCGGGCGCCCCTACCTCAATAGGCCGAGGGGAGGAGCTAGCCGCAGCATCTTCTCACGTTTGAAGCTGAAGCCTCAGACTCAGCATTGCCCGCATCGCTACTCGGCCCCCTTCTATTTATACTTTTTATATGTGACCTTATATATCGGATAGTGTACTGTAAATTTCACAAATATGCTGACGATCTTCAGGTTTATTTGCCGTCAGCCCTTGCTGATCTTCCTAACACTGTCGATTTGATTAATCAGGATCTGCAAAGTATACTAGACTGGGCAAATGAAAACTCGCTTCTGATAAATCCACGCAAGACGCAGGCTATTATGTTTTCAAGGTCCGACATTGACGTGTCTTCTCATCAGTTAATTCTTGATAATACAGTACTTGAGTGGGTGGATGAGGTCAAGAATCTTGGGCTGTACATGGACAAAAAACTTACATTTAACTCACATGTTAATAACATATGCCAGAGATCCTATTACAAATTAAAACTCATTTATGAGTTTAAAAATACCCTTTCTCCGGATATCAAAAAACTTCTCACAGAAAGTTTGGTTCTGTCTATCCCTGGATATCTTGATATAGTCTATGGACCATTTCTAACAAATTATAATAAATATAGATTACAAAAGTTACAGAATGTTTGTGTGAGGTATGTCAGGTGTCTGCCGAGGAGGGAGCATGTGAGTGGGCATGTGCTTGACGTTTTTGGGCATAATATGGCTCAGAGGCGATACATTCATATGGGGTGTCAGATTCATAAAGTTTTAAAGTTAAGACAACCTGTGTACTTGGCTGAACTGATTGTTCAGAGAGGCGACATGCACCAGGTGAATGTTCGTTTTCTGGATAACATATCAATCCCACACCATAGAACAGAATTTTTTAAATGCTGCTTTACATATCTGGTGGCTCATGTATATAATCGTCTTCCTCATGCCTTCAGGGACCTAAGTTTGGGTGCATTTGGGAGGCATCTAAAGGACTTTGCTTTGGATCAATCTCTGTCTCTGTGATTCTATATTTTATATTTTAAACTGTGATTTCTCATATTTTTTGTGACAGATGAAAATAAAACTTTGTATGTCCTTTATTAAGCTATTTTATGTGATTATTGTTTTAATGATTTTAATAATTGTATTTTCAGATTTATCTGTGATTGTTATTATTTAGTTCATACGGGTGATTATTAAAATACGCCTGGCGGTACTTTTCACCTTTGCATTAATTAGTTATAAGTTTAAATTTGTAACTTTGAAGTATTGTGCAATAAAGATTATTTGAATTTGAATTTGAATTTGAACTTGCTGTCTTTTCCCAGGCAAACACTCTAAGTTTCCAGCAGCCGCGATATGTTGTATGATCTTGACTGAGGCATTATGCCTTGACATTGTATATATTGTATATATTTTAAGTGTGTATGCCCTCCTCGACCAAGGCAAAGCCTAATAACATAATTGTATATATTGTATATATCTGTGTAAAGTGTTGTATCGTCCAACGTGAAGCAGGGTTTTTTTCATGCTTTCCCTGCCTTGTCGCTTCTCATAAAACAACCAGGAAAACTAGAAACAAAGCACAAACAAACCTGGCGAACAACCCACGTAGCCAAATTAAAGGGATATATCCCATAGAATTCTGATTGGACATCATTGCCGCTTACCTTTTGCGAATTAGGGCCGACATCAGCCCGCGTACTAGAATGTTTAGTCCGCGAGTGAGTGAGAGCATAATACAGTGCGCACAAGAAACTCGCTATACAGACATCTAATACACTTTGCACTAGGTTATAGGTATAAAAATAATGTAATGTTGAAAATAAATGTTTATCTATCTATCTATCTATCGGGCTTATACAACAAACGCTAGAAAGAAGACAATTATATAAAAATCCTTGAAGATTTCAATCTTTGAAAATAATTTTGAAAATTATCATTAACATGAATTATACTTATATCTTCATGTCAAGCTAGGAACGTGGCCTGTTTATACTAGATGTTGGATATTTTACCGCTGAATGCCAAGGGGGTTATGTGGTTTAGGTAGGGTCGATCTACGCCAGTAAGAATAAACATCGGTAAAAATAATAATAAATATATTGGCAACTACGAATGGAATGCCATGAAAAATGCCATGTTAGAAGCTGGAGAGGAAGTTTTTGGTGAGGAAGAAAGGAGTACAAAGAAATACTGGATGACAACGAAAATACTCCAACTAATGAATGAGAAAAGAAAATATAAGAACAAAGATCATCCCAAGTAAAGGACTCTAAGAAATAAAATCAAAATAGAAATTGAGCGAGTAAAATAGAGATGGATGGAAGAAATCAGCAAATAGCTAGAGGAATTGAACACCAAACGTGACACCTACAATCTCCATAAAAAGCTCAGAAATAACAGCCAACACAAAAAGAAGAATACCCTGTACCACACGAAATAATCAAAGAAGGGTAGTATCAGACTCAGCAGAAATAAAAGAAATTTGGGAACAATACATCCGAGAACTTTTCAATGATAAAAGGGAAGGTGAACACGAAATATTGACAAATGATCAATATCTGAAGTAAAACATGCGATAAGGAATTCCAAAAATTGCAAAGCGACAGGTCTGGACGAAACTTCCATAGAAATATTGAAAGCAATGATGGATAATGATATGGTCAAAAAATTTAAATTTTTTTTAAACAAGATATATATACAGAGCACAATTCTCCGCACAAAACTTAAATCTGCCACTGCAATTAACTTTTATGGAATGCTACGTCTGGTCTCAGCTGATGTACGGTATCGAAACGTGGACACTGAAAGCCCAAATTACAAAAAGGATTAAAGCGTTTGAACTTGAGATACCGTGGACTGCAAATTAACCAACGAAGAAGTACACAGAAGAATAGGCAGTGAAAGAAAACTCAGGAGAAAATAGTATGCTGCTTCACACTATTTATCTTAAGTTCAAACGGTTCAATTCTTTTTGTAACTTGGGCTTTCAGTGTCCACGTTTCGACACCGTACATCAGCTGAGACCAGACGTAGCATTTCATAAAACTTAAGTGCAGTGGCAGAATTAAGTTTTGTGATTTGTAATTTTAAGCAAGAATAAGCAGGTATAAGGAAAGAAGATTTTGGGTACGGGATATTTTTAAAACTAAATAAATTCAAAGGGCATATCATAATCTAATGCAATAAATGTAGTTGACCGATCAAGAAAAGTATTTTAATTATATTAGGATGTCAAGTGACACTTTTCGTCACCTGCGGGAGAAATATTTGCTCTAACATTAATGTAAAACGAGAATGACTTATTAAACTAACTTTGATTTTAATAAATGAATTATTATAATGAAAATTCATACGTACATTACTTAAAACGAAAAACTATCGGTTATATGTTATTTAGGAAAAAAAATATACAAAAGTCCTAGAGAAGCAGTTTTATGTTGGTTAGTTGCTAAACTTTTCTTCTTCTTCCATCTCTAATGTCATATTTCACGTATTTCCGATCCGAAAAATCGGATGTATAATTCTTGCTCACAAAAATCAAGGCTTTTTCGGATATCGGACGTCGAAATCGGATGCATTGGACGCTGCCTTAAGTCTCTCCTTCCGTCTCTCTACCAATGCTATAGTTCTCTCTCTACTTTCGATCGTCTTGCCGTATCATATATTTTAAACTTTAAAATTCTCCGTATCAGACATTGTGTAACTTTCATAATGCGTTCAACAGCTTACTTTCCACTTTCCAGAAGTTTTACTTCCATAATAATCGATATATTTATAACAACGCAAAATGTATAAAACTCTTCACGAAATTGATTCAGATTAATTTAGCATCAATAACTGCATCCTTTTTATAAAGTGCTAACTTCATCAAATCAATCTGAAATAATCACCTCGGTAGTCCTCCGGAAAAATGAAAACTTCAATGCACCAACACACAATACAAAATGTCCGAGGTCCCAGACAACTTATCGAGAGCGTGATATTAATTTAACGATTTCATTCGCGGTTAATCCAGTTTCGGGCGATTAAAACTTTTAGTAGTTACAGTTTTTGAGGGTTTTTAGCGCTTTTCCACTTTTCTAAATTGCTTTATGCTATCTAGTTTTGCCGTCACTAGCATGTCTGTGGCGCCGAGACGTGTTTTCATAAGCTGGAAAGTTGATAAAACCAAATGAAATCAACGCGAATTTCCATTGGCGTTGCCAATAAAATCATATGTGAGGCGTTTCGGATATTCTGTGTTAAAAATAGTTTTTGTATAAAAAGATGAAATATTTAGTCATTTTTGGTCACACACATAAAAGGAGAATCCTATACCACTCAAGGAGCGGTGCGTGTGCGAGGAAGACGGTGGACGTGGGACTTGAAGCGCTGTATGTTGTAGTTTTCGGGAAAGACGTCATTCGGAAGTCCAGAGGAAGAAGTCCCTCAACAGCGATATCCTAGGTGTTCGCAACTGAATCGTATGTTGATGAGCAGCTTGTGTCTGACGGCTGTTTCTGTTTGGCACAACTCTGGGCGGAATCATATGTGCCAGCTCGTTCGAACACTTTCAGTAGCAGTATCGATTGTAAAGAGATCGTACCGCCACTTTTCTTCCATGTTCAAGGCTATCAAGATCTTTAGTCAACTCTGGGTCACCCACAAGACGGACTGCTCTCCTCTGTATGGAATGTAATGTATTGAGCAAGTGTTTGTGCGCCGAGCTCCACACATGGGAACAGCATTCCAGAGATGGTCTTATCGGGACCTTATACAGCAGTAAGAGCTGATGAGATGTATACAGCTGTTTTGCTCTATAGAGTGCTCCTAGCTTTCGTGCTGCTGCCTTGTCGATTTTGGTGACGTGATTACGCCAAGAAATGTTATTTTCTACGTTGAACCCCAGCAAGCTTATGTATGAGGCCTGAGTCAGTGTTTGTCCTGTTATTGAAAAGTCAGGTCCTACGGTGTTTGCCTTTTTTGGAGAAGACAGCTGCTTGAGTATTTCCTGCGTTAGCTGGACATTGTTTTCCTCAACCCATTACACGATGGCGTTTATATCAGTCATTGGAGTACTCGACCTGAATGAGGATGTAAGAGTGCTATCGTCTTCAAAGCTGTACATATAATTGTTTATCCTCTCTAAGAGGTCATTGATATAGAGCAGGAATAGTGTGGGAGATAATATACATCCTAGAGGAACTCTGGCATTGATTTTAAATTCCTCCGAGAGATGTCCATCATTACCAACTCGAATGCTTCGATCCCTTAAGGAATTGGAAAGCCATAAAAGCAGTGCTGGTGGTAGTCCGTATGCCGTCAATTTGCTTAACAATCCGTAATGCCATACCATACCAAATGCTTTGGATATGTCGAGAGCCACTGCACGAGATTCGCCGTAGCTCTCGATGGCTTTGGTCCATGACATGACAATGCTAGCTATTATTCCAGGCTCTGAGATCTGAGAGAACTGCCGTCAAGCTATTGGAAGAAATTGGAAATTATGTATTATTGTCCTTCATGGCTGAACTTGGATATGTATCATATGTAAACTCGGCTACTCGTTTGGAAACCCATACATGCTTAGATCACATATTTGTAAGTCAGAAGTTGAAACCAAAACATATAAAACTAAAATCATTTATTCTTGATACACATATTACTGACCATAATCCGACTATGTTTAATGTAAATATTGAAGAAACTAATGCTTTAAATAATAATCTAAATATAAACTCTCCTGGTTCTGTTAACAGGATCAGGGTGGATCTAAATAAATTTAAACTATTGCTAAGTAGCCAGAGTTGGTCAGGTGTGGTTGACGTACATAATCCTGAAGTTGCAACAAAAAACTTTATTTTCTTGTACCTTAAACTTCTAAAGGAATCTACTACTGTTTTTAATGTCATGGTTAACCATCGTAAGAAACTTAAAAAATGGATTACTTCTGGTCTTGTTACTTCAATTAGGCATAGAGATAAAATGAAAAGAAGATTGTTAAGAAATTATAGTGCAGTATTGGAGAGCGAATATAGAACATATCGTAATTATCTTAATAAATTAATAAATAAGGCTAAAAATAATTACTATAGAAGTCAAATTGATGTGAATAAAAATAACATGAAAAAAATTTATGAAATTATAAAAGATGCAACATATGAAAATTCTAACTTAAAAAATAATATTAACATACTGAATGATAATGGTGAGACTTTTGATTGTGATTTTGATATGGGTAATTATATTAATGATTATTTTATAAACGTTGATGTAGAAATGGAAAAACATATTGCGACACCTGATCAGGCATGCGCATTGGGGCCTGCCATACCAAACTCTATGTTTCTCTCTCCTCTAACTAAAAATGAATTAATCGAACATATTTCAATGCTGAAAAACAATAGTTCCCCTGGACATGATGGAATATCCTCTAAAATAATAAAATCAACGCATAATGAGATTGCTGATCCAATGCTGCACATAATTAATTTAATCTTTGAGACAGGTATTGTACCAAGTGATTTTAAAACATCAAATGTGATTCCGATCCATAAGTCTGGTGTTGTTGCTAGTGTCAGGAATTACAGACCAATTAGCCTAATAAGTAATTTTGCTAAGATATTTGAAAATAGTTTTAAAGCTAGGTTGGGTGGGTTTTTAACGATGAACTCTGTTCTTTCACCAAATCAATATGGATTTATCGAAGGTTGTAGTACCGCCGATGCAATGTACGGTCTAGTTTCGGAGGTTTTTGGGAATTTGAATGTTGGTAATAGGTGCATGGGCTTTTTCATTGATTTGTCAAAGGTTTTTGACACTGTTTCTCATGACAAACTTATCAGAGTTATGGAACATAATGGAGTGAGGGGAACGGTGTTGCAGCTGGTGAAAAGCTATTGAAGTGACAGATGTCAGAAAGTCAGCGCTAATGATACACTTAGTAGTGAACTCAAAATAAGAATTGGTATACCGCAGGGGGCGGTATTGGGTCCCATCTTCTTTATTTTATATATAAATTCATTAGTAAAATTGACTATAGGTGGTAAAGGTATTTCTTATGCAGACGACACTGTTCTTATCTTTAGTGGTAGTGATTGGGATGAAGTAAAAAATAAGGCAGTGAAAGAACTAGCAATTATACAAAACTGGCTACAAACCTACAAATTAACGTTAAATTTAACAAAAACTAATTATGTAGCTTTCTCATTAACTGCCGCAAATAGACCGGCCTACACAAATATTTTAATTGATGGTCATGAAGTAAGTGAAGTTCCATATATCAAGTATTTTGGGATTATTTTGGATAAACATCTTAAGTGGGGGCCACACATTGATTACTTATCTAACAAATTACGAAGACTTATTCATAAATTATATCTGTTGAGGGAGTTTTTAAGCAGGGCAATTATCGAGAATATTTATAAGTCTCTCGTTGAACAGCTATTACGATATGGTATCTTGATATGGGGTGGACTGTATAATAATTGTCTATACAAGTTGAACATAGTTCAGAAGTCTATACTTAAAATTATTTACAAAAAAACACCGATAATATCCATCCCACTTACTATTCTCTGAAAAAATATGTAACATTATTACTTTATATATATCCACTGTTTGTTCATATATTTATAAAAATAAAAATTTATGGAATGGTATAGACCATATTTATAACACTCGTAATAAGGCAGATGGAAATAAACAAATACCTGTAAACTATAACAACATTAATTTGAGGTTTATCAGCTACATAGGACCTACAGTTTATAATATAATACCCCATGTAGTAAGAAACATAGGAAATAGAAATAAATTTAATAAGGACTGTAAAAAATTTATTATTGAAAATTACAATGTTTTTCAATTTGTATTTGATTAGTTATAATTTTAAATTAATGAATAATGATAATAATAAAATTCATGAATTAATTTGAGCTAGTTTAGTTCTTAGAAATATTTTGTTACATAAGTTAACTGACTTTTATGGCATATACAAGTGTTGCAACACTTAGGTGCCTTTATAAACTTTTAAATGTTAAACAATCTGTATATATTTAAGTATTTATCTTTTTTGTAATAAGATTTTGAAATAAATAAATAAAAAAAAATAAATAAACTTGATGGCCGAGAAGGATATACTGTTTCAAGGCGACAAGCTAAACAAGGAACTTTTAAAAACCACTGCAAATCATAAAAAAATTTTTTAAACATATGTTATTGAGGAAACTGCCAAGGAACGTGGAATAGAAGTACCATAGTTACTACCACATAATTGTGAAGATAATTCCATTGCGCTCATATAAGCTTAGATGAAATGCTATGTGGCTAGAAATAATAATACTTATAAAATGAAAGAAGCACTTTAACTTATAAATAACCCATTGAAAATAATCATCGCACAAAACTGACGAGATGGTGTGCACCATGTAATAAAGGAGGAATAAGAATGTGGGATCTAGATAACCTTATTGAAGAGACTGTACAACCACGTGTTATTTCCCTAGAATCCTCGCATGGCTTCTTTAAACTGATTGATGATGATTTCGAGATCTAAAAAACCCTAGTTCTTTTTCCAGAGCATAATTCAAGAAGTCGTTTCTCACAAATTATTTAATAAAAGAAAAATCGCCCAATTATTAACAACGTGATTTATTAATAATAATAGTAATAATAATAATAATAATAATAATAATAATAATAATAATAATAATAATAATAATAATAATAATAGCAATAATATCTGGCCTATTCTTATGTCCTGTGTGACAGACAGGGCTGAGAATAGCTACTGGTACGACGTAAATCAGTACAGCCAGTGTCGCGACTGGCGCTGGCCTATTCTCTACTTCCTTTTAACCCAGAATCACTAATGTCTCAAACAGCCATCCTTGTTACCTTATCCCTTCATTGATCCTGGCTGGTTTCCCTAGTATTCCCCCTCCTCGCACCGGCAGATCGCAGAAGGAAAATGGTGTAGGCGGTTATCTCACCTCTAGGGAAATCTGAATCAAAAGAGAACACCCATGAGAATGGAGTCACATCGAAGCCTCGGAAAAAAGTCTGGAGCCGGCGCTGGACATGACATCATGCGAACCGCCGGTGTCAAGGTGTTGAGGAGGCGGACTCCTGTCGCACAAGAAGCAACAGCCCAACAACCCCAACGAGAAGTGGAACCAGACCATTCGGCAGAAGAACAAGAGCCCCCTCTACCTGCTGGCTCGCCCCCCCGTAAGGAGAACTGCCCGTAGGAGAGTTAAACTCTGATGTAATGCGAGCCTTTTATTATGTCAACCAGTGCGACGATAATCCACTCCCAGGATGGAGACATTTCCTTCACGTCGAATTCTCCCGAAGACACCCAGAACTGCAAGTGACAGAACAGAATATCGCTGACCGGAAAAACTTCATAACTAAGAGAAAATGGCTAACGCGTATGGAGTTGGAAGCCATCAGACGAAAGATAGGCAACACGATCCACCAAAAGCAAATTTTTCCAAATGAGCCACGAGACCGGACAGAACAGATAGTCCATCTAGATGAGACACCTCACTTACAGGATCGTCAAGACGAACCCTATCAGAACCCAGCTCGACAGCACGTGAGCGACAAATTCCATAGACTTCTATCTTATTATGAGGGTTCTGACCCTCTCAACCACCCGTCTTTGCCCAAACTAAGAAGCATCTTCAAGGCCCGGTAGAACACCAGCCTAGCCAATGAAGTTCTGGGGGAATACCTTGCCCCTGTCCGCACACTAGATGAAGTACACTTGTCGGTCTACTGCGCTGCTGTTACCGTCATCGAACTCAATGGCCAAAAAGATATATACCAAAGTCTGCACGGCAGAATACGAAGAGTGCTATCCCGGCCTGGAAAAGACGCCTAGAACAGGATATAGATAAAACTGATGTCATAGGCGCATACCTGCAGAACATCCGGTCGAGGAAAATAATCAGGAAAACCACTGCAATAGCGAACATAGCAGGAATTTGCTTGGAAGACCCACAACACTATCAACAACTTGTGGAACTAAAAGACCTCTTCAGACAACAAGCTAAGGCTAAGGAAGCTCGACTTCGCAGGTACAACGAGCTTTCCAAGAAAAAACAACAAGAAAAAGCAGACTTCACAGCGAACAGAAATAAATTTTTCAGGCGTGCATCGGAAGTTGAGGAACTGGCTGTGGATCATTTAACAGCAGTAGATATTTCCCAGGCTATCAGGAAAATCAGCAATTGGAAAGCGCCGTGACTAGATGGACTGCACAACTTTTGGATCAAAAATCTCCCGGCATTCATTTCCAAGCCTTGCTCGATGTTTTATGGAAGCTCAAAATTCTCCAAGTTTCTTACAGAAGGAAACACTTACATGCTGTTCAAGAAGGGCGACCCCGCTATACCTAGCAACAATAGACCAATCACGTGCCTGTCGGTAGTATACAAACTCTTCACGTCACTTCTCAACAACCGAATATATGAGCACTGCGCTACAAACAACATACTGGAGGAAGAGCAAAAGGGTTGTATACGAGGATCAGCCGGGTGCAAACATCAACTTTACATAGATGTAGTGGTTATAAAACCGGTTCAGACTAGGAACAGAGATCTCAATGTGTGCTATATTGACTACCGCAAGGCCTTCGATTCGGTCCCTCATGATTGGCTGATAAAGGTACTGGAGATTTACAAGATTTGCCCGAAAGTAAGAGCGGTGCTCCAATATCTCATGAGCACCTGGCGGGCCAATATCCTTGTCAAGAACAATACCGCTGTTAATGTCAAGATATCCAGAGGTATTTTTCAAGGCTACTCTTTATCACCTGTGTGGTTCTGCCTAGCTCTGAACCCTATTTCTACGCTACTGAACAACATGAATATTGGATACAGACTTACCATCAGGAACGGGCGGAGGTTATCCCATCTATTGTACATGGATGACCTAAAGCTCTTTACAGAGAACCAGACTGGATTGCACTCTCTAATTAACACCGTTAAGACCTTCAGCGGGGACATAAACATGTCATTTGGACTTGACAAATGCGCCATCATCAACATAAAAAGGGGCGCCGTGGAAATCCAAGAAAACAAATACCAGGATATCGAGAACTTACATCCCGAAAATACATACAAGTATTTAGGAATACCTTAGAACCAACATATCGACCACACGCAGCTGAAGAAAATGTTCTCCGAGAAGTACAAGAAGAGAGTACTCAAGGCTCTGAACACCTGGGCAGTGCCTGTCTTAACCTACACCTTTGGTAGCCTTAAGTGGTCTGATGCGGACCTAAATGGACTCGACAGGCTATGCCGGCGACTGATGACCAAATTCCGATATCTGCACATCAATGCATCGGTTAAGAGGCGATACCCTCTCAGAGCAAGCGGCGGTCGAGGTATGATGAACATCTACAAGTTATGCATAACTCAGGAGAAGAACATACGGCCACAATTAATGCTAAGATCCGAAGATGGTCTGATGAGAATAGCAGCCCAGGAGGATCGAGGATATACGCCACTGAATCTACAACACCGCAATTTCGAGTTCGACATAAGCTCAAGGCAGGAAGACCAAGCCACCTGGATGGAACAAGCCTTAGATGGTAAGTTTTCAAGAAGTCTAGAAGCAGACAACATCGATAAGCCGACCTCACTAGCATGGCTCGGCGCCGGTTACCTCTACCCAGAAACCGAAGGATTCTTCATGGCCATCCAAGACAGTTATCAGGGCTCGCAACTATGAAAAACATTGTCTAAGACTTGACGTAGAGGACAAGTGTAGGAAGTGTGGGGCTGTGGGTGAATCTATAGAGCATATCATCCCAGGCTGTAGATCACTTGCAGATAACGCATACCTAGGACGTGCACAATCAAGTGGCGAAAATCGTCCACCAACAGCTGGCTCTCAAGAATGGACTCCCTCAAATATGCCCACCGGATTACAAATACCAGCCTCAAGCAGTCTTGGAAACAGATAAAGCGGTACTGTATTGGGACAGGCCTATATAAACGGATAGAGCGGTGGACTACAACAGACCGGACATCGTTATCATAGATAAGGAGAAAAAGACTGGAGCCATTATTGACATAGCTGTGCCGCTATCTCATAACGTCAGAAGAACTGAGGCAGAAAATTCACAAAATACGAAAACCTTGCAGGAGCTGATCACTGGGGAGTGATCCAACAAACCCCATTTTTACCCCTGTCAGACTAGGGACCGCCAAAGGAATGAGTCTGAGGCCGATGCTTCGAGTGGAAGCGGCCCTAGGTGGTAGATGCATAAGCTTACTCGCATCGTCCGGTGAAATACCACCCCACCAGAATTGGGAAGCGCTAAGTGGTTTTCCCAAATCACGTTCCGCTTCCGCGCTGGTGGTCCCGGGTTCCACAGTAGGAATATATGGACATGATGGTGCTTCCAGGATCAAAATATCCCGGAAGTAAACTCCCCGGCCATTCGGATCTCCGGGCGCTGGGTGGCCCTGGGAGCCCTTCATTCCGCATTTCACAGACAGCAAAGATACCGAACCAATTTAGAATAGATTTCTGCAACATAAGAGGCCTAAATACGAACATAAATTCGGTACACCAACATCTACAAGCAAATAGACCACACATATTAGCCCTTACAGAAACACAAGTATGTTCTACAACAACAGTGAACTACCTCTATCCTTGTTACGACTTACATACCCGATTTAGATATAAGTTCGGAATATGCCTTTTTGTCCGAAGCGACCTTTCATGTCACCGCGAGGAAACACTCGAACCGAACAACCTTGACGTCATGTGGCTCAAGTTCACCGCCAAGGGATTTACCAAGTTTATATGTTGTCTCTATCGCCCTCCGAGCGATAGAGCCTACCAAAGCTTTTTCTCAACACTAGCTACCACTTTTGACTCAATACAGGTCGATCACCCCAGTTCAGAAATAATCGTTCTGGGAGACTTCAATGCCCACAACACCAACTGGCTCAAACATCACAACAAGACCGACAACGAAGGTAGAGAAGCTGAAGCATTTGCCATCAGCTGCGGGCTTACTCAACTTGTAGACGAACCAACTCGAATCTCAGAGAGGGGCGAATTCGCCGCCCTCCTGGATCTTTTTCTGACCACCAATCCTGACCAGTACAAGGTTACAGTTGGTCCGCCATTAGGTACCTCCGACCACAAACTTATTACAACGGTTTGTGAATTGCCACTCATACAGAAGGATCCACCATTGCCTCGCAAAGTCTGGCATTACAATTCTGCAAACTGAGACGATCTAAGGCAGTTCTACCTAGATTTTCCTTGGCTCGACGTCTGCTTTGCCACTGACGACCCGTCAGACTGCTGCGAAGAGATCATGCAAGTAATCTCCTCAGGAATGGAAGCATTCATCCCAAATTCCATCAAGTTACCATCAAAAGGAAAGCCCTGATTCGACAAAAGATGCGAAAGAGCTGTAGGAAGGAAACAGCAAGCCTATAAGTACTGGCAGCAAAATCAGACCGCTGAAAATCGCAATTATTTTATCGAAGCAAGAAACGAGTGCAAGCGTGTGATCGACGAAACTAAGGACAAACACAATCAAAGGATCAGGAATAAACTTTTGCAATGCCCCAGTGGTTCCAGGAATTTCTGGTCGGTAGCAAAGGCAGTAAGTAACAACTTTACAAAAACGTCTCTCCCACCTTTGACGGACGAACGTGGCATCACGGCGACTACAGCCAAGGAAAAAGCAAACATGCTCGCCAAAATGTTTTCATCGCACTCTACCTTAGACGTGCCCCAAGGCAAGACTCTCCCCACTATACCGAACATCAACACCACCATGGCAGAAGTCAAGTTTTCTCATCGTGATATTCGCAAAATCCTTAAAGAACTAGATACGCAAAAGGCATCAGGACCGGACGGAATACCTGCCATCGTGCTAAAGAACTGCGCCAACGAATTAACACCCGTTTTTTCCAGGCTTTTTTCTCTTTCTTACAGAAAAGGGATTTACCCATCCTCTTGGAAAGTCGCTCGAGTGCAACCTGTTCCAAAAAAAGGCAAGAAAACCACGCCCTCAAACTATCGCCCAATTGCCTTGCTTCCAATAATCTCCAAAGTCATGGAACGTGTAGTCAACCAGCAACTACTCAAGTACCTTCAGAGCAACAGAATAATCAGCGATAATCAATACGGCTTTCGCAAAGAGAGATCGACAGGAGATATATTGGCCTATGTCACTCATATATCGAGTAGGGCAATTGAAAACTACGGAGAGTCTCGAGCGATTGCGTTGGATATTTCAAAGGTATTCGACAGAGTTTGGCATGACGGACTGCTCAACAAACTGCCGTCCTTGGGACTGCCCGCCTCTCTCTGCAGCTGGCTGGCCAGTTTCCTTAAGAACCGATCCCTACACGTTGCAGTCGATGGACACGTCTCGGACACATTCATCATCGGCGCGGGCGTGCCTCAGGGCGCAATACTTTCACCAACTCTGTTCCTCATCTATATTAATGACCTGCTGATCGAAACGATTAATCCTGTTTAGAGTTTTGCAGATGACAGTACCCTTGTCTCCCACTTTAGATCAGAAAAACCCTTACCAGCGACTGAGACTCATCACCGCAGACAGGAGCAGATTACAGCAATTAATCAAGACCTGGAGAAAGTTCAAACTTGGGGCGACCGAAATTTGGTCCAGTTCAATGCAGCAAAGACCCAAGCAGCAACGCTTACTAAGAGGGCCAATACAGCGGGCCCTGACATCATTATGGCAGGATCGACCATTCCTTCATCCTCGTCAATCGGGC
The DNA here is from genome assembly GCA_016904865.1 of Pissodes strobi. Taxonomy (NCBI): domain Eukaryota; kingdom Metazoa; phylum Arthropoda; class Insecta; order Coleoptera; family Curculionidae; genus Pissodes; species Pissodes strobi. Next base: position 81,609 of record MU183164.1, read on the forward strand.
TGCTGGGTGTCTTGGTCAACAGCAATATGTCATGGCATGACCATGTTGCTAACATCGCAAAATCAGCCTCCCAGAAGCTTGGTGCGCTATTTCGCAACAAAAAACTCTATACACCGCAGCAGTTGCTCTTACTGTACAAAGCGCAAATAAGACCGTGCTTAGAATATTGCTCACATATCTGAGGTGCCGCACCAAAGCATACCCTAAAGCTGCTGGATTCCATTCAGAAGAGGGCTGTGCGTCTCGTCGGCGATCCGGAGTTGACCCGGAATCTGGATAGTCTGGAACATCGCAGACATGTGGCCGAGATGTCTCTGTTTTACAGATACTTTCACGGCAGATGTTCCCAGGATTTGGCCCGCATAATCCCGCCCCTGGCAACTCCTGTCAGACAGTCCCAACAGACGGCAGGAGCGCATCAGTTCGTCGTACAACTAGAAACACCTAGAACATCGCTTTACAAGAACTCCTTTGTCTGGCGCACTGCATCACTGTGGAACTCACTTCCAGGACATCTGTTTCCCACTAATTACAACCTACAAATATTCAAGAACCGTGTCAATCAACATCTTCGCACACACACCGCTCGTCGAGCACCATAGGATCTCCCTTTAGTGTGTGTGCCACTGCCATAAAAAAAATAAAAACAGCTGAAGAACGTCTGGCAGCTGACTAAAGTCTCCACAATCCAACTGGTAATTTCGGCTGAAGGAATCACTTCGAAGAATCTCCCTAAAACTCTTCAGGATTATCCCAGAACATCACGGGATACGCGCAAAAGGCAGTTATACTTCAGACATGCCACATAGCCCGCAAATTCCTGAACGGAGCCTGTGCCTGAGTGAGAGGAACTGAATTGTTTTTCCACCAGGTTACCCTAGCCTAGTAATCAGGCTAAATCGTTACCAGCGAAAGCTGAGTTAGCGTGGATAATAATAATAATAATAATAATAATAATAATAATAATAATAATAATAATAATAATTCATGATTCGAGGTGCAGAATATTACTATCCTGACCGCTACTCTTAATTGGCGAGGCGTATGGTCTTACAAATCCGCAACTGAATTGCGAGGCTTCGACATAATTCGAGGTAACGAAGAAATGGTCTTATCCTCTCGAGTGCTAGTAGGGGGACTAGCCTCATTCCATATATTCCAAAAAATGGCGGTAGTGAAAAGAAGGATAGGAGTTGGATGAAGGACGATGGCCCCACCACCTACATGGAACCCCTCAACTAACCCATCCCATCACCTTTCCTATATCTAGATGTAATGTTCTGCTTATTCTTTCCTTAACTTTAAGTCTATCTTGTAAACCCGATGCCGGGGTGTTCATGCACAATAAATAAGCAGGATATTACATCTAGATATAGGAAAGGTGATGGGATGGGTTAGTTGAGGGGTTCCATCCAGGTGGTGGGTCCGTCGTCCTTCATCCAACTCCTATCCTTCTTTTCACTCCCGTCATCTTTTGGAATATATGGAATGAGGCTAGTCCCCCTACTAGCACTCGAGAGGATAAGACCATTTCGTCGTTACCTCGAATTATGCCGAATCCTCGCAATTCAGTTGCGGATTTGTAAGACCATATCCCTTGCCAATTAAGAGTAGCGGTCAGGATAGTAATATTCTGCACCTCGAATCTTCGCTCGAGATGTCGCCTTAGCTCGGCCGTGCTGTACTGTTTATAATGGAAGGCATGCGAATGAGGCTACCCAGGATCACGTCGCAATGCAGCGTCGAACTATTGGTTAGTTTCAGGACAAATGATCTCCGAAACCGAGGGCTTTCTGCTGGCTATTCAAGAGATCAGGTGATTCCCACCAGAAATTATCTCAAGTACATAATTGGAGGTGCTCGGTGGCGGATGATCCATGTCGATACGGCTGTCAAACCTCTGAGACTATCCACCATATTACAGGAGAATGCTAGAAGTTCGCAGCAACAGGATATAAAGTCAGGCACGATGCAGTTGCGAAGATAATAATCCATCAGAAACTAGCAGACAAGCTGTTGCTGCTGCAGACGAAAAAGGTAAGACACTCCCGAATCTGTACTGACCAGACGGCGACCCACAATATACCGGAAATCATTCTCGTGGATCCGGCAACAATAGGGAATGGAGAGAGTAAGAACAGTGCCAATCAATGTGTCATCAACATTCCAAAGAAGCTGTTAATAAACATCAAGGAACTCGGATTGAGCAAACATCTCTTTAAATGATGCAGAAAGCAGTACTTCTCGCAACAGCCCGTACCGTCCGAAAATTTGTAGGAAATCCGTAGATGCCACCAAGAACCCGATAAAATGTAAAGGGTTCCCTCAGAGCTTAATCCTTTTGATATCCGGGATATCTGGGATAAGTGAATGTTCGCGTTAGAAGAAGTGCAAATGCCGATACCGTAAGGCTGAATCAATAATAATAATAATAATAATAATAATAATAATAATAATAATAATAA
>MU183164.1:84083-105681 GCA_016904865.1 Pissodes strobi
TAATAATAATAATAATAATAATAATAACAATAATTTTACGAATACAAACCCATTTGACATGAAGAATATGACAAAATAAGGAAATATTTTAATATTAGTTATGCTCATTCTCAATCTCATCTACTGGTACTATACTTGACTATTGATGTGTCCTCTCTCTATATAAATAAAAGGGCTTCGCACCTGCTCAAACAATCAATAGATATAATAGTGAATACAATACCGGTAGATGCATGTACATAGAACATGCCTTCAAAACAATATTTTCCTAAAAAAAATTCAAATAATAATGAGGTCTTCAATATTTTTCAAGCTTGCTAAAATCGGCCGTTCGTTGATTATCAACAATTTAATAACTGTCGTGCCCTTCAAAAAAAACCTAATATCAACTTTTCTTTAATGCGCGAAGCTCAAGAAAATGGATATAAAAATATATCGTATATTTTAGATTATCGGAGTTCTTTTCCAAAATAAAATATAGGTTTATGCTTTTGATCTATCTCCATTTCTTGCTTCATTACCTGTTCCTTTCAAAGTTTCCAATAAATTCTCCTTTCTATATTTGCCTGACCGTAAAATCCACCCCGCATAGTCCTAAATAACCCCGGTCCGTATATTTTGAAGACGTCATCATATTCTTTAATGATGTAAATTTGATTCGCCGCTTACGGGCTAAATTTCGTTTGAGGGCATTTTTAGGATTCGAGTACATAGAGAAAAGCGCTTATTCAGTTTTAATATTGTTTGTGTTTGTTGCGGCAGAAAATCTAACCATTTCATCAAGGGATTTAATTACAAGGAATGTCTGTAGTTCTGATATTATTTTAGTGCTTGTATATTTGGTTTAATAAAATTATTATAGGTAGAGGAATTATCAGAAATTTAGTAAGAAATCCAGTTTTAAATAAAAGGCAAATGATTTCCGTTAAATTCATTCAGTAGTTTGAGACCAACATCATTCTCGAACAAAGCACACGATCAGACACGTGAACTTCTGTACCGTTTAGTACTGCCTGCAAATGATATAACGTTATAAATGTTACAAAATACAGCAGTGCGATTTTCTCCTTTTACTGGTCGATTTGTGTTATCGATACTCTCGCTACCTTACATCCCGCGACCTTACTTCCAGTGTTCCGAGCAGCTCAAAAAATGAATCTCTTTGCAGCACCACTTGACAGATGTGGTATATATTATTTTTTAAAAGAATTGGTTGCCCTTTTCACAGAAACACTCAAGGCAAGCAGGCAGTTTTCCGTATCGGAATTTATCGTTGCTACTTTTGAACATTTGGTCTAAATACCGCCTGATTGTGTCATTGCAGTATTTGGCAAATGAAGTGGAGTGTATATTTTCTTAAATTATCGAACATACCGCCTATTAACGTTGTGTGATGAACTAGAACTAGTGTGGTGAGTGATCCTTTTTAAAAGGGTTCTCTGTGGGATAGAATTCCTTCTGTGAGATGGAATTTTTTAAAAGGTTCTCTGTGGGACAGAATTCCTTCCGTGAGATGGAATTTCTTCCATTTGGGGCTGACTTCCGTCGGCAGCCTTATTATGCTCCTAGCTAACCCCGGCGTCAGCTAGCCGCACAGCGGCCTTTTTGTCAAGGTGATACGACCACGTGGTGGAGACGTACCTTCACAGGAAACGCCAGCGTGTGCAAACCTACAAGATACGAATAAAATCTATTTTGCTTTATTGAAGGAGCTTAATAATCAATATTGTCGTAATATATCATTTTGATTAATGGATTTATAATTAAAGCACTGTAGGTCGTTTGCCTCCTTTATCGCATATATTTTATCGCTATACATTATTTTAATTTATGAATTTATAGCTAAATGACTGTAGGTCGTTTAATGTCTATATTGTATACATTTTACCGTTTTTTCTCGTTTTCACTTATTGATCTGTCTATTTTTCTTATCGAACATACTTTTAAAAAGCTGCGGATAACCCCCTAATTTCATGCATCATATATATTTCTGCTCCTTTTCATAGTTGCTGTGGAGATACTTAATATTATCTTTATTATATCTGAAATTATCTCAAGTAGAGAATTAATTTTGCTAGAGTCAGGATAGTTGATTGATTCATTTTACTGTAAATGGCTGTAAAGCTCATGGCAGCAATGTATTTCCTATAACTTGAAATTTGCAAATTGAATGTGTCGCCTTGATATTGGAATCGACTTGAGCTCAATTCGCTTACCAGTAAATATTTAACGGCTATATATGTACGTATTTACGTCGAAGGTTTTCTTATTGATTTAGTATAATTGTAGATATTCACCAGCTATACCGATACATATTTATTTCACCGATTATCTCATTAATTTAGTATAAAGCTAGTTTAGTTAAATACTTCTTATTTGTAGTGTTTCATAATTGACTGCTTGTAGTCAGACCTTTAAGAATTCAACGTTTAGTTGGAATTATTACAAAATAGCAAATGGCAATATTAATGTTATAAGACATAGATTAGAAAGTAGTATCTTATTTTGCGACGATTTAATAGTCTCACAATATAGGTGAAATACATTACAAGATAATATCCTCATTAGTTTATGGGCGTTACCATAACTTCAAATTAATTTGAGATGGAATTAATTGCCCTGAAAGAGTTTGTGTAAGTTTTCATATTTAAATACATATGGTATTTGGAATCTTGATGATTATTTTATTAAATTGCATTCAAAATAATAACTAATTCGTATATTCTCAGTTTTTTCAACGTTCATATACAGGGTATTTTTCTAAATTTTATTACCTTATTTTCAAGGATCAATAATCATTGATAAATTTCTAGGAAAAACAAAATTAGTGGCGCCCTCACCTAACTGACAAGACATAGACCCAGGCCTTTAAAAAAATTAATCCGCTGAGTAAACCTGGCATATGGACTGCCTGTTAAGCAATTAAAAAAGTGTTACAGAATTAGCACCCGACGCGACGCTTAAGGCTGGTTACAATGACCCTACCTTCATTGCAATATAATGAGAATTGACCAGAGTGAAAAAACTGATAATGCTTCAAACTGGTGTAATACGAACGAGTATGTTTAAATAATAACTTCAAATTCCTGGGATTCTACTTAGGCTCAATTTTAACTTGGAAAACCCATGTCAACCCTTTAGCATTTAAATTTTCTGAAATTATTTGTTATAATAATATCATTGATAGTATGGGGGGTAGTGAAGCGCAAGGTACAGCCTCCCCTATCCAAATGTCAACCTGCCCGTGTGATGATCCTAATTTTGGATCATCCGGTGCACCCTGCTAGATAACAGACGAGGCTATGACGACCGAGTGATTGCCGGTATAAGCAATCCCCCACTTACTACTCAACAGCTTCGGGCGGAGGAGCTAGTAAGTGGTAGGGCACTCTTTTGTCCTAGGGTTGAGAAATCGGCCCTAAAGTCGGAGGAACCAGAAAGATGGTCAAGAGCGTAAGGATGTGGTAGGCAAATGGGAACCCGACACATTAAAGACTAGCTTGAGTATCCCTAGTATTATCATTATGGCTATGGTCAAGGCAAAATTTCAAGTGTCCGGATTAGTCCCTCATTCGGATCTCCGGGAGGGAATGTTTTGATTAATAGTGAGAAGACAAGATGGTACAAGAAAGAACAAGTAGAAAAGACGATATTTGGTACATGGGATGTACGTACACTGGCACAGCCTAAAAAACTGCAGAACACGATTGAGGAGATGAAAAGAATTAAAATTCAGATTCTGGGGATTAGTGAAATGAGATGGCCAGTTACAGGAATTAATAACAACGAAGAAGATTACACTGTGTATTATTCGGGAACCACAGACAATACTTTTCAACATGGAGTTGATTTTGTGGTACACAAACAAGTCGTGAAGTGTATTACGAACTTTATTCCAATCTCGGAAAGAATAGCTTCGTTACAGATTAATGCAAGGCCCGCAAATATTAATCTTATTCAAGTATGTGCTCCAACTACAGACTACAGCGATGAGGACGTAAACCAATTCTATAGGCAGATATCAGATGTCACTAAAACCTTGTCACAGCATGATCTAATCATAATTATGGGCGACTTTAATGCCAAGCTTGGAAAGGGGAAAACTGGAGGGCACATTGGAGACTTTGGATTGGGCGAAAGGAACGAGCGTGGCGATACCCTTAGTGTATTTGCAGCCGAACATCGCCTGAGGGTGACCAACACCTTCTTTCAACATCACCCTAAAAGATTGTATACCTGTAAATCAAATGATGGAAAAACCAGAAACCAAATAGATTTTATCCTTATTAATCAAATATTTATAAATAGCATTAATAACGTAAAAACTTATCCAGGAGCAGATATGCAATCAGATCACAACCCGCTGGTAGGAAGAATGGAAATAAGGCTGAAAAAGGTAGAGAAAAAACGAACAGAAACGTATGATTTCAGAAAATTAAGAAATAGGACCAAAAGAAATATAGTAAGAAGGAAACTGACGGCAGGCATTGAACGACAGGATAACAACAAAGATATGGAGGAGGATCTGAAAATGCTTCAAGAGAGTCAAAGAAAAATACTTGCTGTCCAATAAAAAGATGAGAAAATCATGGATGACTGATGAGATCTTAGAACTAATGACAAAAAGAAGATTGCACAGAAATAAAACAAGTGAATACAAGATCATACAGAAAGAAATCAGGGAAAGAATAAGAGCAGCCAAAGAAAATGAGAAACTAGAAAAGTGCATGGAAATTGAGGAATGTCAAGCCAAATTTGATGACTTCAACCTACACAGAAGTTAAGGAAATGGCAGGCACAGCTAACAGAAAAACAATTAATGTACTTACCGATAATCAAGGACGAGTTATAGTAGATAAGATACAGATTAAACACACCTGGGAATAGTACATTAAAGAGCTGTTTGATGACGTCAAAGCGGAGCCACCAACCATCGAGAACACTGATAGTCCTCCAACCTAGAGGTGGAAGTACAATCGGCGCTGAAGGATGCAAAAGACCGGAAAGCAACGGATGCTGATGGAATTCCTGCTGAAATACTGAAACTAATGAAAGGAGATAACCTAAAGTGGTTAGCAAGAGTATTATGATAAGGGCGACATACCCGTAGAATGGCTGAAATCTGAATTTATTGTCCTTCCCAAAAAACCGAATGCTAGAAAATGTAATGAGTTTCGTACTATAAGCTTGATGAGTCATCTGTTAAAGATATGTTTGAAAATAATTCACAACCGAATATTTAAACTTTGTGAAGAACAAATATCTCAGTCCCAATTCGGCTTCAGAAGCGCCGTAGGAACCAGGGTCAACTGTGATGTGTATGCATGTTTTATCGATTACACAAAAGGGTTTGACCGAGTACGACACACCAAAATGATGGACGTCTTGAAAAAAACTGGCCTGGATAGAAAAGATATCAAGATCATCCGAAATCTTTATTGGAACCAGGTGGCTTGTGTCAGTATAGACGGAGACAGAACAGAATACATGAAAATACTAAGAGGTGTAAAACAAGGATGCATACTGTCCCCAGTCATCTTCAATTTATACTCTGAATATATCTTTAGAGAGGCGCTGCAAGATATTGAGGCCGGAATACTACTGAATGGGGAACGGTTAAACAACATAAGGTATGCAGATGACACTGTTGTTTTCGCAGACAGCCTTGCTACGTTGCAGCTTCTGTTGGACAGAATCACAGCTTTCAGCCGACTATATGGGCTGGAAATAAACAAGAGTAAAACGAAGTTTATGATAAAGTAAAAATCAAGACATCCGGGGAAACTTATTAGCAGACGGAACTCCCCTGGAAAGGGTTAATAGGTATACTTGGGCACAAACATTAATGATGAGTGGAACCACTCTATTGAGATCAGAACTCGCATTGAAAAGGCAAGAACCGCAATTCTCAAGATGAAAAAAAGTCTTCACAAGCCACAACATACAGCTAACCACGAAAATACGTTTACTTCGTTGTTACGTGTTTTCAATACTATTTTATGGAGTCGAATCGTGGACGCTTACGGAGGCTTGCTCCAAGAAACCTCCAATGACCGCTGCTAGTTCCCAACGCGAGCGAGAAAATCAGAGTGGTGTGGAATATGGGGTGAGGAAAATAGTGTCCAGTTTAACACAAGAAAGACTCAAACAGCTTAGTCTTTCGTGGTTTAGCTCTCAGTACGCAGACTATGGGAGTGTGATCAGATGGAACATCTGCTCCTGGGTAAGATTTAACCGAGATTACGCTGTTTCGAAACCTCTGATTAATTAGGATAAAATCTATTTGATTTCTTACGATATCTGGAGCTGTCTTCTCAAAATCTCGATATCTGGAGCTGTCTTCTCAAAAAAAGCAAACATCGCAGCACTTGACTTATCAATTACAGGACAAACACTGACTCTGGCCTCATCTATAAGCTTGCTGGGCATCAACGTAGAAAACGACATGTCTTGGCGTAATCACGTCACCAAAATCGCCAAGGCAACAGCACAAAAGCTAGGAGCACTCTGTAGAGAAAAAAGCTGTATACACCTCATCAGCTCTTATATAAGGCCCGGCTAAGACCATCTCTGGAATACTGTTTCCATGTGTGGAGCTAGGAACCCAAACACTCGCTCAATATATTAGACGCCATATAGAGGAGAGCAGTCCGTCTTGTGGATGACCCTGAGTTGACTAAAGATCTTGATAGCCTTGCACATCGAAAAAGAGTGGCGGACCCATCTCTTTACTATCGATACTTCTACGGAAGGCGTTCGAACGAGCCCGCACTTATGATCCCACCCAGAGTTGTTCCAAACAGAAATACCCGTCAGACACAAGCTGCTCTTCAACATACGATTCAGTAGCGAACACCTAGGACGTCCCTGTTGCGAGACTTGTCTGGAGGACTGCTTCGCTCTGGAATGGACTTCCGAGTAACGTCTTTTCCGAAAACTACAACCTACAGCGCTTCAAGTCCAACGTCCACCATCTTCTCCGCACACGCACCGCTCGTTGAGTGGCATAGGATTTTCCTTCTGTGTGTGTGCCGAACATTAAAAAAAAAACTACAACACAGTTTTCCACAATACCGAAACAGAATGTTAGCATCATCAGGATATGATTCAAACTTTCTCCTTATGACGCTAACGTGGTTAGCAAGCAAACATTATCTTTCTGTATTGTGGATAAAACTGTGCTGTGAACTTTTGAGGATATACAATGATTAATTTGGATCTACACAAAAAATCTAAGACTTCCAGCGACTACTCAGCAAAATTTGAGTTAGTTCTCATGATAGTGCTCGCTTAGTTTAGGTCAAGGGCTTTGAATTAAAACCTTAAGCAAAAATACGGAACCAATATAGATGCCCTTTCTGTCAACCTCTCTTAGGAAATGCAATATTAGTTTTGATCTTGGTGCATCCTTCGAAAACGTTTACTAAAACTTATCTACAACAGTAAGATCTCAACTATTAGCTGCTCTATCCAGTCTTCCATCAAGAAATCATACAACTGAAAAAACCTAATGGGATACATTTTCCATGTTCGGATCTAGGGTTTAAACAATGTTTCTAATTTAAGTTACTGTCGAAAAAAATGATATCAATTAACATCACAATATTATTTAAAATAACACGCCTAACGTGTTGTGTAAGGGGTGATGGCACGGCATGGTTAATATAGCCAAACCAAACGTCAACCTCGCCTGCTCGAGTGGTGACTACGTCATCCGGTGCACCCTGCTGCAAAAACTAAAGAGGCTCTGGCGACCGAGTCACGGCGGTATAACCGTTCAACCTAGCTCGACGAAAATATCGTTCTAACTTTGACCTCCTATCAACCCGCACTGGCCAGCGTGATAGGAAATGGCTAAATTGCTCTCGACATAAATCATGAATCAGACAGGAAAAGTTCGGTCCTCAGTCCCCGGCGGACTGCCTATCTCCAACCAAGTTAGCGGTTGGGTTAGATGGCAGTCAGAGGGTGCTAGGAATCACCGGGTTAGATCAGGCTACCAAGGAAGACGAAAAATGTACATCGCCACATATAATACGAGAACGTTATCAAACGACCAAAAGATTCTTGAGCTCGAAGAAGAGCTACAGCAACTCAATTGGGGTATAGTTGGCTTGAGTGAAGTCCGCAGAAGAGGAGAAGAACAAATTAGCCTTAAGTCGGGAAACACGTTCTATTACAGAGGAAATCAAGAAAGTTCAGATGGCGGAGTGGGCTTTATAATACATAAAAAATGGGTTAAATATATCGAATATCTAGAGAGTATAAGCCCTAGAGTCTATTTTGTGGTACCGAAACTGAATCAAAGATACAGCATCAAATTCATCCAGGCCTATGCTTCAACGTCAACGCATACAGTCGAGGAAGTTGAGACGTTCTATGACGATGCTGTAATGGTCTTATCTAGAGTTCCAACATATTTTTCTTTCATAGGGGGGACTTTAATGCGAAAGTTGGTAAGAAGCAGGACGAAAGCGAGTTCTCCTTGGGACAACATGGAATAGGGGAGATAAATGAAAGAGGAAATACCCTACTAAAGTTCCTCCTGGAACATGGTCTGTACGCTATGAATACTTTCTTCATGAAAGCCGAACACCGAAAATGGACATGGAACAGCCCTGAAGGGAATACAAAAAAACAAGATCGATTTGTTCATCACCGACAAAAAGCGACTTGTACAAGATGTTACAGTACTAAATCGGCTGTCGGTAGGTAGTGACCATAGAATGGTCAGGGCAACAATAAGAATGAACGTAAGGAGAGCGAGGGCAACACTCACTATGACGAAAAGCAACAAGTGGACTACAGTCGAAAATAGTAGTGAATACCAACGAACCATAAGCGAGCACCTAGGAAATATAAATCAAATGGATATTGAAACACTGCATACCTCCATAAGAGATTCGATAGAAGTAGCCCGGCAAGAACACTGTTCAAGAGTAAATAACAAAGACGAAAAACTCTCAACAAAATACAAAACTTCTTATGAAACAGAGGCGAGAAATGTTACAGAAACACCCGAGAAACGAAAACCAGTTGAGACAGATAAATAGGAACATATCAAAGGCAGTTCGAAAAGATGTGAGGAATTATAACAACAAATGGATAACGAGGACTATTGAAGAGAATAAAAGCATGAAAGTATCCAAGAAAAAACTCTCAAAAGCAAAAACAGAGATAAATAAACTGGAGAATAAAGATGGGCAACCCACCACAAATAATAAATAAATCTTGAAAATCATAAAACCAAACCTGTACAGCGAAAGACCAGAAGAAAATGATCTCGGGACAATTCCTCATATCCTTAATCAGGGATCGGAAGAGCTGCCAGAAATAACTACTTGGGAAGTTAAGAAATCACTATCAGAGATGAAGAACGGTAAAGCTCCTGGTGAGGATGGTATTGTGATTGGGGCAGTCAAGGAAGGGCGAGAGATACTACTGAAGGCAATATCAGTCTTATTTAATAAATGTCTTATAGAAACAACAACCCCTACAGACTGGAATAATGCCATAATAGTTATCATGCCCAAAAAGGGAAATATTGCCAACCTAAACAACTATAGGCCAATTAGCTTACTGCCACACCTCTACAAATTATTCACCAAAATTATTACTAGGCGCCTTGAACTTGACTCCTATCAGCCTCCAGAACAGGCAGATTTTCGAGCCGGGTACGGAACTAATGACCAACTGCAGGTAATTAAAACCTTAATAGAAAAGTCCGTCCGAATATAATAAACCGCTCGTGCTAGTGTTTGTGGACTATGAAAAAGCATTTGACTCTATCAGACAGAACAAGATGTTCAATGCACTTGCTGACTGCCGAGTTGATAGTAGATACTCTGTCATCCTACAACATATCTACAACCACTCAACTGCAAGTGTAAGAGTATATGAGAAGACCGATAAATTTAAGATACAACGCGGAGTTCGACAGGGAGACACAATCTCGCCTAAGCTGTTTACCACGCTTCTGGAATACATGTTCAAAAATATTGAGCTGGAGGGTCTAGAGAGCGAATGGCTTGCTTGAAATGGAGTTGGGCTGGACATGTAGCAAGAATGCCACATGAAAAATGGACCAAAAGAATTATAGAATGGCGACCCAGAGATCAAGCCTTCAGAAACCAGGAACGACCACCCACCAGACGGACAGAAGATATAAAACGCATCTCGACAAACTGGATTCATGCTGCTCAGGACCGGAAAAAAATGGGGATTATTGAGAAAGGCCTATGTTCAGCAGTGGACGAGACAGGCTGTTTGATGATGATGATGATGATGAACGTGTTATGATTGTTGTCAGGAATATTTATTTTAACGAATATCTCATAGATTTTCACCAAGACAGAGTCTTTTCTGAGAGATGATTCACTAATAAAAATCGTTTTCCTTTTGAAGAGGTATTAGCAATTTTTTCTCCCTAATTTATTTCCATATCTGCAGATGCCCCTTGTAAAGACCTTCCAGACTGATCTAAGAAACGTTATATTTAAAATTTGTATAACATCTACTCAAACTCATAATGTATGCCTTGGAATCACAACGGAATATTTAAATTATCTTCTGCAATTGCTCCATTTTCTATTGGAATGATGATGTAGATGAAACTCTATTGTAGATTCTTAAATTCAAAATTCCAACTCGAAAATGGGTCATTATTAGAAAAACAAATCTCAATGACAAAGCGTAAAGAAAACTGGAGATAAACTACTCTAAATGCTTAAAATTGTCACTGACTAATCCAAACTAAACAGAACTACTTACAAAATAAAGGTCGTGTTTGTTGGATTAAGTTTGGTCAAGTTGGTCTGCTTTCAATTTAAACCATATGTATCAACCAACTAGGATTATTTCAGTCCTAAGCTTTTTAAAGCTCGACTTATATAATTACCGTTTAAATGTGAATTAGGAAATCCGGATTAATTAATTATATTTATAAGAGTTTACCAACAAATGGACACTAATTTTGTAAAGGTAATATTAACTCATCATCTAATATGCAGCGATTATCAATACTTATTAATTATTACATCACAATGTACCACCTCTAACATGTTTATGTCCACTTTCATTGTAACTAAACCTCGTTGTTGCTGCAACAGATTGATTATCAAAATGCCCTAGTGACGAAAACCAGTAAACCGCACTTCCACCGCTCTATTGCATTCCCTGCGAGACTGCCGCAAACTCCTGCTTTGGCAGTGTGCAGGACATTCTCCTGATATATTATGCCTATGGCAGCGACGTTTGATATATCGGGATGAGTCACTGAATAGCTATAATGCTTGCTTTTAGAAGAATTCTGAAAATAGGGGACGATTTGGATTTTCCCGGTTATATCATTTTCATAAAAATACTTGGTCATCTATATTACTTAATTTGTAGTTTATATTAGGCAAAATCCGATGTGTGCAATATGCAAGAGTAATAGAAGATTAAAATAGTGTTGCTAATAATAATATTTTGAATAAATATGCAACAATTCGTTTGATTGTTTAAACAACTTCTCAGATGTGTTATTGGTCTAGATTTTATAAAAAAAAACGTGCCAGATTGATATTTTAAAATCAATAATTCGTTCATCGGGAATATTAGTAAACTTTTTAAACTTTAACGCAATTAGTTAATAGCTTAACAACCGGTCTATATGCCTGGTTCATTGAGCGGTATTAATATTTATACGTGTGGATCATAGAGTTGACACTTGGGCGAAGGCGCCACTAAGTTTTCTTAGCATTGAAATTAGGGCAGTAAAATTAAGAAAAATACCAAGAATATCGAGAACCATTTTCAAAATTTTCTCAATTTTGAGAATCACCCTGTTTAGAAGTAACCTCCTTTCGAATAAGAGAATACGACACATTCTCAAAATGATTCTATTAATGAATACCTTTGAAATTGACATATTCTTAAATATCTAAAAAATTTAAATTCAAATGAATATAATAAGTTTAGGCTAAATTTAAAATTAACCTTGTATGGCTCAAATGGATTAGAACTATTACATTCTTTTAAATGCTTGATCCAGTTAAACTAAAATATCCCATCATTGGCAATATTAAACAAGCATACATTATATGAAACCCTTCGTGAATTAGTAATTGTTTTCTAATAGTTCTTTAACCTCATTTTCCTAGAACGACATTTATAAGGCTTTTGATTAATTTGCACCCTTTCTTAATTTAATGATCGGTTACTGCATTTCTAAGAAGTTTATTACTTTTTGTTCCACATCATAAAAACAGTTTAACAATCTTGCCGGTAATTAAATTTCTCTGCGGTTATATCGATTCCTTAATACTTGTAACACTGGTTAAATTTGTTAAGAAGAATGCTATGACTTTATATTACTGTAAAGCCGCATTAAGGAACGTGGGGTTTTATGGAAGGATTATAGTGGAAAGTTCGATAAAATTACTGGATTCTTGCGAACTTTAAGGTTTTGTTGAAAATCGGCGTGCTTTGAATATTTATCTCGACCTGATTGAAAATTGAGTTTTAAAGTTAGGCGGAATTGCCACTTAATCGATATAAATTTTAGGCTTTTCTGAAGCATCAGTTAGAAGAAAATAATAATTATTTTTTCCTAATTTTTTCCACTAATGTGTTATTTGTATAACTTCTACTTGCGTAATCCCTAAACTGACCTAGACTTTACAGAACATGGAAAAACGTTCTGACCAATAGGAGGAGAGATAATGGTTCGGACGGTTGAAAGTACCCGAAGGGATTACAGAGCAGGCACAAATATTCACCAGTTAGCAGTTGTAAAGGAACAGTTTAGATATACTTGTTTCTTTGTGCCTGAGCGATATAGATGTGGAAATCGTCATTTTAAATAGTGCTTTTAGTACTAATATTTTGATAAACGATGCAGTTGCGATTCTGTGTCAACAAGCCAAACAATTTCTTTTACATCTGTGGACAAGAGACTGAAAGCCCCACGAAAGACTTTAAGCCCACTTGTAAGAAAAACGTATGACTTATTTTTGGTTTGCTGGAGATAAAGATAAAGTCTCGGTTCCCAAAATTTGTTGCCATACTTATTCCAGAAACCTAACGGGTTGGTTAAATGGTACTCACGAGGCTGCGTTGGAATATCAGTTTGACGAGAATCTCAGAACCAGGTTGATGATTGATATTTTTGCTTAACCTGTCTCATGATGCTTTAAGCATACCCGTTCTAAACCTCCCAGAAAAATGCAAAATAGACTCGGAATAGGATGAACTAGACGATTTTACACCAAAAGCCGGCACAAGTTTTCAAAAGGAGGACGATTTCGTATGTAGTAGCAGCAAGTAGCTCCATTTTATATCTCAGGAAGAACTCAACAAAGACACAACTCCTTGAGTCTCATCTGCAGCTGTGGAATCTCCTACAAGAAGAAGTGAACATTGCCTGAACGATGCGGCGCCTGAACACGAACTCTGTTTAGATTGGGATTTCCCTAAGAAAGCAATAAATTGAGAAATTGCATTGGCCTTTGCGTTTTTTTACCAGAATTTTTAACCAGAACTTCCTTGTCTACACCTTATACCTTCTATAAATTATTTATTTGTTCACATTTGTTAAAGTTTACCACTATTATTGAAGTTGTCGTTTATCGTAGCCGTAGTTAGAATTGTACGCCCAAACAAATTGAAAGTGAAAATGAAAGTGAAGAGTATGTGGAAAATACGATGTACTTCGTGGATTAAGCCTTATCCAGAACTTGTTTTGAACGGCGATTATGTTTTTTGGAAGACTTGTTCAAAAGTTGTTTTCTGTCCGAAGAAATTCCAAATAGAACTACACATTAAGACGCCGCGCGCCATCTCACATTGCTAAGGTAAACAGGGAGCAAGGAAGGAGCCACCACGCAGCAACGTGTCAAATTTAAACTACCAAACAAATACGCAGACACTTTGTGGCGCTCCCTGGAAACGTCTCCACAAGAAACGGCTAATCCTTCCAGTACCGAAATCAAACCATTATCATAGCAAAAACAATGCAAACCCACAAAGGGCTCTTCTTAGAGCCAACTTTGACAATAATCAGGGAATCACGAAAAACAAGCAGGCCATACTCTCTCAGCTATGCCAAACTACAAATTGCGACATACTGGTGTATCCAAGAAACACAGAGAGACGAAAATTGAAGCACTTAAGCATTGAAATCCCCCATAATAAATATGGAAGTGCAATTTTCACTAAGCCCTCCCTTGCTATTTCATATGTAGCAAAAATAGAATAGAATAGAATATATTTTATCAGTCTAGAGTTTTTTACATTCGTCAATACAAAAAATAGGGACAATTAAAATCACTCATTAAAAACGTAGATAATAATACACAAATAGTAATTCACACTTACAGTACAGGTTAAAAATATTTTAAAATCATAGGTAACACTAGGTAATTTTTAATCACACTCTTAAATGCCCTGATTGGTAAGTTCCTAACTGTAGTTGGCAACCTGTTAAAGAAGGCCGGTGCGAAGTGCAGAGCCGCGTTCCAAGACTTGTTAAGCCTGAGGAATCCCACCCGCAAATCATCACGTGCTCTCGTATCATATTGATGCAATTCCCCAGCTGCGCAGATTGTTGCGAACATATATTAGTGATTCATAGATAAAGTGAGAGGGAAGGGTAAGTATTCTGTGGCACCGAAAGAAAGGCCGAGCATCATCGCGGTAACCAACCCGAGCCAAGACCCGAACTTCCCTTCTCTGCAACGCAAAGATTCTCGCAGCGTGGGCAGAATGCCCCTAGACAAGCAGCCCATATACACAGGGTGAGTGCACCAGCGCATGGTAAGCCACCAGACAGACCTCCATTCCAACTGTTCTTGTTAGATTTCGCAGTACGAAGATTCCAGAGGTGATTTTTTTTGATACAGTAGTTATGTGATTTTCGAAAGTTAATTTGGGGTCCAAGGTGATCCCAAGAAATTTCACATGATTTGTGAAATCAATACTCCCATGTGGTCTCAGAGCAAAAACTACATTCTTTGTTTTATTCTGGTTGAGATTGAGATGGTTGGAAGCAAACCAGTCACCAATGCCCTCGGTACACCCGTTCATCTCCATCATAAGAGATTCGTAGGCCACAGAACTCGTAAGGAAGTTGATGTCATCCGCAAAAAGGGTAACCAGAGCATGTGGCAGGGCCGAGGCAACATCATTGACATATAAAAGAAATAACAAAGGGCCCAGAATGGACCCCTGGAGTACACCGTGCCTCACAACTCGCTCCACTGACGACCTCCCATTTATGGATGTTACCTGCCGCCTATCGGAAAGATAACTCCGAATCAACTGACAGCTCGCTGGTAGAACTCCATAATATTCTAGCTTAGTAACTAATATGTCATGGGAGACACAGTCGAAGGCCTTGGAGAGATCACAGAATGTAGCACCTACATAGTCCCCCCTTTGAAGGCCCCCCGACTATGCCCGCACACAATCTTTGCAAGGCCATAGTCGTTGATTTATTCTTCCTAAATCCAAACTGTTCCCCAGCGAGCAAGCCATTCGACTCGAAGTACTCGGACAGCTGAGCACTAAGCAGAAACTCAAAGATTTTAGATAGGACAGGTATTATGGATATTGGTCTATAGTTATCAGGTATGCCCTGATTGCCACTCTTATAAACTGGGACAGTTCTGCCTATCTTGAACGCATGCGGGTAGACAGAGTTTGCGATTAGAAGATTGAAAAGTTTTGCAAGGGGACCAATGAGAACATTCTTAAGAGATTTAATTAGAATTGTATTTAGGTTGTATCATATCCTTACTATGTTTTCTCTTCAGCCCATCGATCGCAGCCCTAACCTCGTTAAAAGTACACTGGCGGAATGAGAACCGAAGCTGAGGATCCTTGTGGGCTTGTAGGTATGTATGGGAAGGGAGATTTGATTGAGGGAAGCATGAAATAAGTCGCTCAGCTATCTCCACAAAGTAGTCGTTAAAGGCATCCGGGCTTAGATCAGTCCCCACCCGAGGACCCACACCTCTTCTCTGGTCATTTATGATTTCCCAAGCCGCCCTACTGATATTGTCTGAGTTCTTTATATGATGTGTGTTTGCTTGTCTTTTAGCACTCGATATTGCATCCCTATAGTTCGCCCTATGACACTCCTGTTCACATCGCAGCATAGGTCAGCCCGACTCCCGCAGCATATCAGCCAACGTACGAAGCTCATCTCTCATCCTTCTGATTTCAGGAGTGAACCAGCGTATTTTCTTTACTTCACCAGGTTTGGTTTTCCTATGGTATTCTGGGAAAGAACTGTTAAAGAAGGCAACAAACTTACTGAAAAAGAGGTCACATTTTTCCTCAACAGAGATGTCACAGCCGAGAAACCGCCATTGTTAATTTTCCAGAAGGTTATACATTTCAAAAGTTCCTTTATCGGTTATAGGTTGATACAGTATATGTAACAATTGAGGGTTGAGAAAAGCGAATCGCTTGTAAACTTATATCGAGCGCAAAATGGTCTGATAAGGTAGGTTTAAATACATTTATGTTAATATTTGTACAGTCACATTCACTAAAATTAATAAAAATATTATCGAGGCAATGGCTTAGCCTAGTACTAGTAAAAACCTGTTGCTTAAATCCGAAAGAGTTCATAATGTCAATAAACCTATCTCTATCTGGATATTTACGTTCAAAATTGATGTTAAAGTCACCGTTTATTATAATGTTTCTATTTAGCTCTAAACAGCAGTCCAAAATCTTACCGATCACCTCCAAGAACAGCTTGAAGTCTCCAGATGGTGGGCGGTATATGGTCACAAGAACCATATTAGATTCCACAAACTCCAATCCACATGCCTCGCAATGTCGTTCAATGGATATTGTCTTGATTTTTTCAAGTGCCCTTACTTTCAATTTTTGCTTCGCCAGAATGACTGCTCCCCCATGTCTGTTTCCAGGACGGCAAAAATAGGACACACAGTCATAACCTTGGATCCTTAAATGCTGGATTTCTTCTTCTAAAAGGCAATGTTCCGTAAAAGAGAGTGCACTATACTTTCTCGTATGCTGATGTAGAAAGGCCTCTATTTCACCAACCTTGTTCCTGATAGACCAGATGTTTATATAGAATAAGCTAAAGTGAGAATTTCGATTATTATTTTCTAACTGTGTGCCTTTAGGGTGGATTCTTCTGATATTTTTTTGTTGTATGTTAGTAGTGCTGCTGTTGTTGTTAGTTAAAAATTTGGTTTATTTTGATATTGTTTTTGTTTTTTGAAGTATACATTCTCACTTTGGCGATGAGAGGTATTGGGGGTTGGAGTTGCAACGTTCTGTTCTAAGTTTATCACTGTATTCATGATTTCCAATTGTTTCTTTTCCAGTTGCATAGTTTTGGTACTTCTATTAGGTGTTGGTCTAGGCTTTGATTGTAGTTCTTGAGGTACAGGGCTGATATGTCCTGTTTTGCTCTGGTCCGATTTATTTTCCTTGATAACCAAGACGACATTGAAACTCTCACGGTAGAAATTGGAAAACTTACAGTAACTTCTGTGTACAAACCACTACGAAAAAATTACAGATTTTTCCATACAAACAACTTCCAGACCCAAAACAAAAAATTCGTTATTGGCGATCTTAACAGCCATCATACTATGTGGGGATATGACCATAACGATCCAAAAGGAGATCTTGTGGAACGAAGGGTTGAGTCAAACGGTCTCTCACTGATTCATAACCCCAAACTACCCGCTCCTTTAATAGCAAGATATGGAAAAGAGGCTACAATCCAGAACTTTGCTTCGCTTCTAGCAACATTGAGAAGCAGTGTACAAAGGTTGTCTACAACCCTATATCAAAAACTCAACACCGCCCCCCATTGGTATAAACATTTACGATGCTATAAAAACACCAAAGACAAACTGGAATGTTTTCACAAAAACCCTCGATAACGAAATCCATATAATCGAATCTACCCCAAATAACTACGAAGTTTTTGTGGACTTAGTCAAGCGCATATCTAAAAACACATCCCAAGAGGTTGTAGACAGCAGTACATACCCGGAGTATCTAACGACATTAAAATTTTAATGGAACGAAGAAGATCCCTTTAACGAAGATACCATTGAATGTGGCTTATCACTGCTAACCGAACTACACGAAGCACAACAAACAAAGTGGCTGGAAACTCTGGAGAAAATGGACATGACGCATTGTAGTAAGATGGCTTGGAACACAATCAAGAACCTAAGCGGAGACCCCCTAGCACTGAAACAAACAACCAATGTTACAGCAAACCAAGTAGCCCAACAGCTGCTACTAAATGGGAAAACACAACAAAAAACTAGTAAAGAGAACTTAATTAGAGACGCTGGTAATGAAACTGATCTGATGGGCGAGTGTTCCACTATACATGAACTTAACCAAGCAATAAACACCATGAAAAGCGGAAAGTCGCCAGAGGTAGACGGTATGTTTACAGAACAGATCAAATATTTTGTAAAGAAAACTAAAACCTGGCTATTGGCCCTTCTTAATAACTGTTTAAAATCATATACAATACCCAAACGGTAATTGGGGGCAAAGGTAATTGCTATACTTAAACCCGAGAAAAACTCCGATCTACCAAATAGCTACCGCCCAATACTACTGCTATACCACATCTTTTAACTCTATGAGCGGCTAATCCTCCAAAGATTTCAGAAACACATAGAACCTCTGTTAATATCCCAACAGGCAGGTTTTAGGCCAGGAAAATCATGCACTGGTCAGGTATTAAATCTCACAGAACACAAACAGCCGCCTACGACACATTAAATCATAAAACCCTGCTTATAAAAGTCTACAAAACCACAAAAGACTATAAACTAAAGAAAACAGTTCAATCAAGACTCCAAAATAAAGAAAACCGCTGTAGAATCCAAAGAAACGGTCTCCCACAAGAAGGTGTTCTAGCCCCTACTCTATTTAATGTATACACAAATGATCAGCCTATAACAGAAAACGCCAAACACTACATATACGCTGACGACTTGATGTCACAGTTCAGGGTCAAACATTTGTGGAGATAGAGGTAAAACTTGGGGACGCAATAGAAACCATGGCCAAGTACTATCGAGAAAACGCGTTAAAACAGAATCTATCAAAAAGTCAAGTGAGTGCATTCCATTTCAATACCCACAAGGCTCACAACAATCTAGACGTATCCTGGGAGGGCAAAGAGCTATAATACGCCGAAACACCAAAGTACCTGGGCGTTATCTTAGATAGAACACTAACTTACAAACAACACTGCCACAAAACCAGACAAAAGTAGTTGCTAGAAATAACCTTATACAAAAACTAGCCGGGAGCAAATGGGGTGCAAAACCCCAAGTTTTAAGAACATCCGCGCAAGCCCTCTGTTTTTCAACCGCAGAATATGTCTGCCCAGTCTGGTGCAGATCAAGCCAGGTAAAACAGGTCGACATCGCTTTAAATCAAACCTGTAGGATTATTACTGGCTGCATGAAACCAACCCAATCAATCAATTGTGCAAAGCAACGGGCTTCGCAGAACTGAGAGACAGAAGAAAGGGTGTGGAGCACGGCGAAAAATGTAAGCAAACCTTCGATGATCCCCATGTTCTTTATGGCCAAGAACAGCAACGAAAAAGGCTCAAATCAAGGAAATATTTTCAGTGTGCCACCTCGGAACCGCCTGACGAATTCCCTATCAACGAAAGTCCCTGTGCAGGTTCAAACTTTGACTGGAAGATATGGAGAACGCTAAACAGGATACGAAGCGGCGCCGGCGTGGCACCCGTAAAAAACAAACAAACTAAAGTGGAAAACTGAGAAAGATCAGTAGTGCCTCAGTGAATATGGGGATATACAAAACATGGGCCACCTGCTAGGATGCACACTATGTCCTTCAACGTGATCCATCGATGAAATGTGGATTGCAAATAAAAATGCCATAGAATGGTCCCCAAGTGGGTGGGAAAACTCCCGAATCCCACACCCCTATGGTCTGCCTCACGGAATCTGGGGAAGGCAAAAGTTCGCTCTAGTTAGAGAAGCTCAAAAAATCACAAAGAAGACTAACACAACCAAAATCACAAAAAGTGATCAACCTAACAATAGAAACATACAATATTAGATCAATGAACACTGACGAAAAGATAAATGAACTGGAGGAAGAGCTGACAAGAATAAAGTGGGACATCGTAGGCTTGTCAGAAACTCTAAGAAAAACAAAAAATCGAATAAAATTGAACGCCGTTAACCTACTATACTATAAAGGCAACGAAGATAACAGTAACTTTGGAGTAGGATTCATCATAAGCAAAGCCATAAGTAAACACGTCCAAACTATTTAGGGAGTCTCAGATCGTGTTGCCTATCTCTTACTTAAAATGAGAAGAACATCACTTAAAATTATTCAACCTACGATGACGAGAACATCGAAATATTCTATGAAGATATCTCAAAGGCTATGAAAGAATACAAAACTCGCCTTACGCTAGTAAATGGAGATTTCGATGCCAAATGAGGTAGGAAACTGAACAAAGAAGAGACTAGGATAGGGGACTTTGGGTACGGCGAGAGATATGATAGGGGCACTACCTTAATGAATTATCTAGAGGAAAAACACCTATACGCAATGAACTCGTTTTATAAAAAGAAACCGCAACGAAAGTGGACATGGCCACGCCCTAATGGAACAACGAAAAATGAAATCGATTACATACTAAGTACTGAAAAATATATCATTAAGGATGTAACAGTTCTGAACAGATCCACCACAGGCAGCGATCATAGGATGGTCAGAACGAAGATATGTATTGATAGCAATTTTGAAATGAAAAGAAAACTTAATGGACACAACGAGTAACTGGACATGACCAAACTTGCACAAAATAAGACTATATATAAAGAGAGACTAAAAGAACAACTAACACAAAACCTGAACAGCGATATTGCAAATATAGATTAAACAAACGATACCCTAACAAAAACCATGATTAAAGTAGGAAAAGAAATCGCAGAAAAAAAGAAGGAAAATTGCACCACAGCAGTGACAAAGAAACTCACGGAGGAAAGGCGGAACATGAGCAAAGAAGGGAAAAGGAAATCGATAGAATACGTAGAAATGAATAAGACTATCAGAAAAATGATAAAAGAAAAGAAAAGAAAGAACCAAGAAATAAAGATAGAAAGAGTTATAGAAAAAACAGGAATATGAAATGCTTAAGACCAACATTAGGTAGATATGAGATTAATACAATATTAAAGATGATATCATAAATATCACACAACTATTTTATACACATATATACCAAACAAAAAGGGAAATACCGGAAGAAATCATAAAACAACTCCAAAATAAAATAAAGAACGTAATCTCAGAACTACAACCTGAAATAAGCAAATCGGAAATAAAGAGGGCACTGAAAGAAATGAAACATAACAAAGCACCTGGAAAGGACGGAATAACGACAGAAAGGTAATAGAACAGACCTAAAAAACTATCGACCAATAAGACTCCTTAATGTAGTTTATAAGCTCCTCGCAAAAATACTAACCACTAGGCTAACAACAAAATTCGACGGATACCAATCGAAAGAACAGGCCGGCATCAGAAAGGGTTTCAG
>MU183164.1:120681-148067 GCA_016904865.1 Pissodes strobi
TGTATTCGTCATTTTAAATTCTGATCGCCTGCTCCAATAGAGCATTTAAGCAGGGAACACTTTTACATAGTTTTCCTGCATAAACGCCAGGTAATATAGTTACATACTTAAGAATATACAACATTTTCTCTAGCTATTGCTAATCACGACACTGGCAATGACTTTGACGGGGTTGCCCAAGTAAAGATCGCACAATATGCAGTACCACTAACCCTAGAATTAAGTAGGCTTAAAACCAGCCCCCTACGGGTGCCCAACTGTTGGCTACGGTGCTGCAGCAACAGCACCAGGCAAAACAACAGTTGTTGTATTAGTATTTATATATACTTGGCATGCTTAACCTAGGCTAAGTGATTGAAATATGTAAATGTTAAAAGAAATAAATGTTATGTTATGTTATGGTTTATAATCGCTTGACTGCTCGCGTGGTTTATAATTTGTCTTTAATGCATACATACTATTTTCCAAGCTCGAGTTCAAACTTAGGACAGGGCGATATTTACTTAGTAGTTTATGCATTTTAGTAGTTCACAATATGTTTTGCATATATATATTTTTTGCATGTATCCTGCATAAATTAAAAAAAAAATGTGCATATATATGCGCATATTCTTAAGGTTTTGGTTGAATATAGTCCGGTCTTTAGTCAAAATATAATCCTCTTGATGAAAATGTTTAAGATTTGATGTAGGTAACCCGGATTTTAAAATGCCGATTAGTCTTGAAAATGAAAATATACGCCTTAAAAATCGCCTTACAATTTCGCATATTGCAAACCTATTATTGTCCAGTAGTGTATATAATAACCAACACATTTAGAGACCCATAAACTTGATCATTACTACTACGAATTTATTTTCGGAAGACTTACACCATTAATCGAGGGGTTTACGTAAATAGCATGCTTGTTAAGTAATAAAGAAGGGTCTATGAAGTTTTTTCAAATTTATAACATCATACGACCTGTATATGAAATACGGACAGCAACGTTGGACAAAATATAATTCGAACACACTATGCCTTCTCGAATAAGCCTAACTTTCGTCAATAAATAACCGACATGCAATTATTAATTCTGAAAACGTTCTAAATTAATGATACTCTTTGTAACCAAAAACCAATACTTAAGCGTACACATTTTGCACGCAAACAAGCTTATATCAAAAGCAAGAATAAAGCCTGAAAGCCTGCTAGGTATTAATTAAATTATTAAATTGATTAAGTATTCAAGAACATTCTTTGGGCCTCACATTGTTAAGGCACCCGATTCACTTCAAGATTATAACCAGGATCGGGAATATACATCAATAATAAGAACGGAGCAAAATGGGGTATATGTATTTTCAATAAGAGTAATAAAATCCAATATTACTTTATTTTAAAATCTGTAGGGAACTAAGTGGACTAAGCTCCAAAATTATTCAGTGTTCGCCATAGAGTTTGATCCATATAAGAAAATTTTTAAATATTTAGTTAGCAAAAAATTTTTGGCGGATATCATTTCTGCTTCCGAAACAATAACAAATGCGCCATGTCAAAGTTGGAAGGACAATTATTGGCATGTATTAGATTCGTTATAGTCTAAAAAGATCGCCAGAATATACGGTTTTAGAAAATAACGAATCTAACAACTTTGGCATGGTGCATTTTTGGATATTTCGGGAGCAGAAATGATTTCCGCTTAATTTTTTTGCTAGCTAACATATTTGAATATTTTCTCATATGGATTCAACTTTATGATTGACACTCTTTATGAATACAGAAATATTGTCACATGTATGCTCCTACCACTTGTTGCCTATGGACCTGACTTCGTTGCAGTAGTTGCGCTGTGCTCTTTCAGGAGACGGAGCTCAGATATAGGTAGTTGGGAGAGATGGATAGAAAAATGGCTTGGTTTATTAACTTCAGGTTGAGTATAGAAGGTTGTAAGTATTACCAAAATATTCGGGAATGCATATCTCGTAAGTCCCTTGGGATATTCCTCGCGAAAATGTTAACCACGAACAGCAGCGAGAGAGAGGGAGAGCTAGCCTGAAGGGCTGTTACAATTAGATTGACGGGCGGATAGATTATTTGATCTGGCTGAATATTTAGTTACGTAGTTTACTTTTTTATATGTAGTTAATTTAAATAGCACTTTGCCTTATGGCGTTATTAATTTCCACTGATGCACTTTTAAGGCGTGCCTGATCAGAGTGGCTTTTCCCTTTCGGTAGTTCGCACTTATATGTCTTTTTTAAACGTGCCTGATCAGAGTGGCTTTTCCCTTTCGGTAGTTCGCACTTATAGGTCTTTTTTAAACGTGCCTGATCAGAGTGGCTTTTTCCTTTCGATAGTTCGCACTGATAGGTCTTTTATAAAGTGAGAGCTTTGATCTGCCAGAGGGGCTTTTCCCTTTCGGTAGTTCGCACTGGAGATCAAAGTCTGCCGGTATGGGCTGCTGCACAGCTTTTTATACCAAACTTTGACCTCTAGTTCGAGTATTGTTTTGAATTGTCAACAAGGTTAATCATAACAGTTTATACTTTAATCAACAACAATTTATAATTGAGTTTCATGGTTAAGATCAAACTTTCCACTGTATGATTTTATGTTAGTTGACAATATCTAAAACCATGTTACCCCAAAAATAAGACCGGAATGTAGTACACCCATATAAGGTATGGATTATATAGAACTAAAGAATCGTGCGTCCATTTAGATAATAATCTCAAGCGAAAGTAACGTTGCTAACATATTCTTAAAAAAAATCGATGTTCAAGCTCTTGAAATCAACTTAATACTAAATATTTACTTCTATTTCAGAAAACGCATGTGTGACCCGCTTCACCTTTTCCAAAGGACACTAAAGTGACTAAAGTGAATGTTGTCAAACAGATGGCCGAATAACTACAACGAGGCGAGAATATAAATCACTGGAAGTAGTATTATATCGCGTAAGGTGGCCAATATATGACAATATCATTCTCATATGTACCTCTATTTTTAAGTTTAGTTAGTATTTGAACAAATTCCAACACGAAAACAATCTTCGCCATTCTTTACAGAATGGTGAATGAAAACAGTCAAATAGCGAAGTGAATAAAACTTTTAATAGTAGAAAGTTAGATGAATTTCAGCTTTGATTAGTAATTAATAATGTAACGGAATATATGTTAAATATAATGTTATGAAATATTTGTCTATTCCGCTCCATTTATTCTACCTATTTGTCAATGGTTTTCAATGTTTGGTACATTGATAGGCAGTTCAATGTTTAGTATATTGATAGGCAATGCTTGAATGCTTGCTTAGCTTGACGCCGTGTTTCTTACAACGGTTGTCACGTGTTTTGAACTGGCCAATAAAAAAAAAAACGTTGAATTTTAAATGGGAGAATATATACAGTTTTGAAAAATTCCGTCTCATCTTGTGTTAAAGCGTCGGCACGGTGAGTCCTAATAATTTTTGATCTTAAAATATCTTATTCATTCTGCATATTTTTCAATAATCCTTTCATACTTTAAATTTATAATTAAAAATTGTTTCCAATTCAGTTAGATATATTTGGCTTTTGTATTGCATTTTTAAGTAATTGTGATTTCAACAATTCTAAATTTTTTGGTGACCTTAAGGTTAAATACCGATTTTTTTGGTGAATAGTTGCGTTTCTTATTGGTCAAATTCGTGCAATTTGATAATGGTTTAATCCAAATTTGTCGAGAGCGGAATTATTTCATCCTTTTAAACGGTCACACACATTATTTAGATATTTTCATTTAGATTTGACGATATTTGTTGGGAAGATTCGCAGAGCAGATTTTATCTTTTCCTGTAGAAGGTAGTAAATTGAATTTATAGTAGAATTTCTCTGGGTTTTTCGTAGCAATATTGTTAGTTATAGTAAATTTTTCGCTTTTCAGACTTATTTCATTACTTTTTCAGATTATTTGTTGCTTTAAACTATAATTATTATTGCTTATCGTGTCGGCGTTTGATCCATGATGTATCTGTATTGCTTTGCTTATTAAAGAGGTTAAGCACGTGTAAAATTACCTGGTTGATTTTTTCTTTATCTATAAACATAGTTCCTATCTCAAAGCGAGATAGTAATTATCTTATCTTTATCTTTATCTTTGATTAATTGAGACGTAATTTACGTCCAATTATTGTTTATGTGCTAAGGGCCATCTTAATAAATTAAGTTACCTATTTGGAGTCATTAGACTTGTTTAAGAGAGGTTATACCTCGTTCTTCTTTTTTTTTTATTAAAGTCTAGTGATTTTCTATTTGAAGTTGCCGAGAGCCACTGTTGGACAAGTTTCATAACTTTCTTTTAAATTTCTAATTTCAATCATTATTTCTTTTAAATTTCATATTTCTAATTAAAGAAAAGAAATACCTTGAGTAGCAGTAATTGTTCATAGTGTCATTTAATCATAATTATCTATAATTTTTGCTGAACTTAAATGGTAATTTAAGTTCTGATTATGTAACCAGTGAATTTTCAAGTTGTTGGTTAAAACCTTGTACATCAAACTGAGGTCCATAGGATACTCTTTTGTATAATTATAATTAGCTGTGTACACCGGTCTAAGACACCCAATTCTTTTTTTTCATGTAAACGTTCAACGTTCCTACAAGACAACAGTCACACAGATCATTGTGGTGACAGTCGATCCGATAGCAGGCACGTGCAGACAACTGGGAACCATTCCTGGAATGACTGGTAAGCCCTGGACACGCCTATAGCTAGGAAGCTTAGGTACAGGCATTTGAGTTTCCAGAGGAGGTCCCAAACGATCACGCGGTTTGCGGATAATACAAGAACAGTTGGGAACGTAGGTAACGCGTTACTTATATGAAAAAATTGCAAAGACCTAGATTTTATTTATTTTAAATTTGTCAAACACCAAAGCTAATTTCAATTTCATCATTTTGGTAAATAAAATTCTCAGTGATCAATTGCATTTATAATCTAATTTTAAGCCAATTCTCATTTTTACCATTTTTGTTAACTAAATTCTCAGTAATCAATTATTGTATTTGATTGCATTTGTAATCTAATTTTAAGTCAATTCTCATCTTATGTTCATAACTGCAGTGCACATGGTACCATAAATTGTAATTTAACCATATAGTTAATATATAGTTGTTTTTAATTTACCTTTTTTGATTTATTGCAAGTGGCGCCATATAAATATTAGGCCACCAAGGGAAACATTTCAATCCACGCCTTCAAATAAACTAAATAAATTAACTTTTGCTCTATCCTTACAAATTGGTGAATGAGCCAAATAATAAGTTATAAGTACGACTGAGCTAGATATTCGTTACAAAGTAGCGCCCAACTAATTAATTAAAATAATTAAATATCCTCTAGTTATAATAATACACTCATTTTCTGACCGTTACAGTATTATACGATGAAACTCAAATATTGATAAACATAATAAATCGGTTTGAATATGAACAAAATGGTCTCAACAAAGGTGTTCCAAAGACGATAAAATGTCTACTTTGCTCAATGTTGTAAACCGTATCGTACAGACGTTCAAGCTTAGAGAGATGTTAATCTGTTATGGATAGTGTCTGTTGCTTCTGCTGGATAGCGAACACGTTTGCCTTGTAACAGTCTGATTTTGCCACTACTAAAGATTATAACTTTTATTTTACAACATGCATTTGATAACAATCACAGAATACAATGGAACGCTTTAAGTATATTGGCAAAGGAACCATCATCTAAAAAACGTAAGATTAAAGAAAGTGCTTTAATTTTATTAAATAAAGATGTACGTGTTGCTTCAACTTCTGTTAGTTTTAACAGCACATGGTTACCTTTGCTAAAAACTGAAGTTGACAAGGGACATTTAAAAATTAACTAAACCTTTTTAACAAAAATCACACTCACTCACCTAAATAGACCACTAACCAGTAATTGTACGATATGACATTATTATTGTCATCTTGTCAAGGTCTATTCAAAACTTGACAAATTTTTGCGATAGCTTTTTACTGTTATTTACATTTACTAACCATTTTCATTTTTAGATTTTTTCGTTCTTGACGACGAGGACAGATTTGATCCTCGAAACGTTGAAGGTTTGTTTTCAAGTTGTCTAGGTACTTCAGCTTCGTTAGGGTCACTAAACTAGCACTTGTGCTGTTTACATCCCGGAGCCAGAGCCGAAGAGGCTCTATACAACCAATACAAAACGATAGTGGAGAGAAAACCCAAACATTTGTAAGGTAAAACATGAATCCTCCACAACAATATAGAACATAACTAAAAGATTCTATATTTTGTGGTAAGAATTATTGAGTATTAACCTCTCCGGGTAATTAATTATAAATGCATTTATTTGATTTGTAAGTTTAGTGGACTTCCAGTCGCAGCATTCATTCATATTAATTAATTATATATACGATTATTAATACATAATATGTACTAGCTTCTATAACACTGTGGCCGTAGGTTGCTATTCTGATCATCCTTTTTCTTATGTTGACCTCCAGCACTTTGTGACTGTATTTATTTTTGTGGATAATCTATTGGCTCGCTTAGGTTCATCAATCAACTAAAATAAAAAATAATGGTGACATTACTTTGCTTATTCATAGTACAATAATTATGTTTACTTGCAGTTCTGTATGTAAGAACTTAGTTAATAACCAGCCTAAGATCCTCGTTAGATCGGCCAAATTCACATACTACTTTCGGTTTGAATATTTCACTTGTAAACCCAGGCTGATATGGCTTCAACTTGTTGGGGTCATTGATTTGGTTTGGGATACTGCTGCTGCTGCTTTATTATTTACCTGTTAATTCGAGAATAATTGTTAGATATTACATTTACCTTTCTCTTCAATAGTAAAAAACTAGTACCTTATTTTCTTGATTGCTCATTGTTGTTTCTTATCATACTGCTCTAGGGATTTGGGGCGTATCCCTCACATATTTGCACGTCGTTTTCCCTTATTTTTCTTTAATTTTGCCTCAACCATCAAGGTTTGTTTTCCTTTATTATGTTTTAGTATATTTTGTGGTTCCACCTTCTTACCGACAGCTGTGGAATTTGAGATTTGGGATTTCTACTTATATCTATATTTTTAAGAGGCATGATATGTAAGTTTTGTTATATTTAATTGGTAGTCTTGAATATTATAAATGGGCTATATTGTATATTATTGCTGTCGATTCCGATTTTTAAAGGTTTATTATTTTGTTTAGGAATATTTCTTATTGTTTATTGAAAAATGTAATTTTAGCTCATTAGTTGTTGTTTCCGCAGTCGTTCTACAATGCTTAGTTCTCGTCTATTATCTGACGTATTCCTCGTATCGACTATTTCTTCATATCTGTAAGAACTCTTCGCACTACCGGTTTTTCCTTCGCTGACGTTTTTCTCTCTAAATTCCTTGGAAGTTGCAAATGTAAATTGATTGAAACCGATGATCTCGGAGGCAACCCTTCAACTCAAGAGAGGTAAATATTGCTAAAGGTTTTTTTGACTAATTTATTGATTTAATTTCTTTTACCTGTGTTAATTTTTTTTTAATCGACCACCAGTTCCTTTGAATTTTATAAGATATTTTACCTTTTCCCTCTTATTATATCAGAACTTTTTCTTTAATGTAACTTTAGTTTTGGGCATATAGGGAAGTTTATATTATTTAGGGGACGTTCACCCCTATTTGTTTTTATATTCTATTTATTTGCTCCCTCTGTATTTCTTTTATTTGCTGATGGTTATTGAAAATAAATATACCAGGAGGCTATAAATTCTTCATTGAAGTAAGAGGCACAGTCTAATTAGTATTTGGTTATTACAGGGTTTTACTATAGGTGCCAGAAGCCATTACAGGGTTTCACTACAAGGTCTCATCTTCGAGCCGAGAAGTCCCACTTTCGCCTTAGGGCAGATGCACATTCACTGTAGGGCAGAGGCACTTTCGCCTTAACCGCTGAGCTTGCAGCCGGGATAAACCTTTTCAGCAGCGGACCTTCGGATCTAACGGGGTATAGTTCTTAATATTTTAATATAAATCAAGAATTCTTGGCGGAGCTTTAAGATAGCTTTCATTCATGTTATTAATTCTTTTATTTTCCGGCCGATTGCTTGAATTATTGTGGCTTTAGTTATTAACTGATAATATTATTATTACTGCACTTATAATTGGTGAAGCTACTAGTTCATGCATTTCGATTCACGTATCTGTATTAATCTTAAATAAACCAAAGTGATCACTTCGGATAGTAGTGTTTACAGTTTTTTTTAGCTGTAAGGCATAAAGTACCAAATTTACTAACAGAATTGGTCTCAGTACAATCATCATATTGTACCATCATCATCCATTACTTAACAGTCTTTTTGTGGTCATTCCTTTGTTTTTGTTTCATTGTAAGATTGTTGGTGTTTTAAATATAACAAAAAAAAACAGGAAGCCAATAGATTCAACTGTAAATTAAGGTTGAGTTTTCTTGCTTAGTAGAACGTGTCTAACAATCCCGCATAATACCAGCGGAAATTTCCAGCTTAGCTAGCAGAACTGAAGGGTCTCACGAACTCCACACCAGGAGTCGGGTATTGCACACATGACTCTCCGGTGTTTACGTTCGCTTTAATTAATAAGAAATATGCAGCTTCTTATTCTTGTTATTTTGAGGGCAATGCAGCGAGAGACAGGGTTGACAAAATGTGTCGCTATAGACAAGCCCTTTTTGCATGTTGTTCGTTTTCGCTGTAAACAATTAAATGAACTAAGTTTGTACCTGATTAAATGGAAAGCGATGTATTTTATGATATTATAGCTTTTAATTTCCTTTAATAAATAGCTAACTTAATATTAAAAAAATCCCCAACTCTTCAATAAGTTATTGTGTTACCTATAATCGGCAAAACTAATGTATCTCTATTATTATGTATTATAGGGTACTGAAATATATCGATAAAGTATTATTCATTTATATTTGTAACTTGCAATGTGGATGAAACTAAATACGACGTAATAGAATAATAAATTTGAAAATTAAATAATGTAATAATGCTTATCACGCAATACTGTAGCGTTGAAATTATAAATATACTTATACATATTATATCGTTCGCCATAGCTTTTGCCGTCCGATTAGTAAATATTAATAAACCTTTTCCTTAAGCTGTCCATTTTGGCTTTAACTCCTGCCGCTATATTTCCGTATTTTTCTTGGGAAAACAAGTAAAATATTTATACTTTTATCTGTCCCTTGTTACGGTCATTTTAACAATTCTGTAACTTGTTTTTGTTGTTCGGAGTTCATTTATTTCTACTAGAATTAATAACTTTATCTTACACCTAATGACCTAATTTCTACTTCCTAGTCGAATCGAACCAGTAACAACAGTAGCGAATATTCAAGGCTGAAGGAGTATAAAAAGTAAGAAAATGTAATAGCCCGACATAATTACAGTATCCGTGGTACCTCCTACTGTTTTTTTAGTTTTATACACAAATAATAGATGTCAGTGCTTATCAGGTTCGTTTTGAGCATAATTTTTCCACTGAATATATTATCTTACATTTATTAAGTTATTTTAAAACAAATATTAAGATTATTATAATTTTTATACAAACACAGAAGTAGAAAAACTTGTTTTAAAATATCAATTAATTTCAATATGCAAGTTTGCATGATTTAAATCGGCGCAACACTTCTTCGTGGTAGAAAATAGAACTACGCCATTTATGCGCGAATCCATTTTCGGGGACACTCTACTTTGATCTGGAAGCTAAAAAAGGTGGGAGATTTATCTTTCATCTTCTTGCTGCCACGATAGTGGCGAGTGTGTTGAGATAATGTTATCTTTTCTTTTCGTTGATATTTCTCAATTTCAGTTGATTTATTTTTCTTCCTTACTTGAACGCAGAATAATATCGTGTAGGAAAGAGTAATATAACTAAGATTATAATTCACACTAAAATTGATTAGACCGCTTTTCTCGTGAAATTAGACTCAATCTAACCTTATATCATCGTAATCTTCTCTTAACTCGTGAATCATTTTAGGTAAACTAATGCTTACTGCCTGACAAAGACAGCATTGTCTACATTATTGTTTACCAGTTATCTTTTGCATACAAGCATGTGTGGTCAATACTTGGCATCAGGCATCTAGCCTTAATGCACACACATTTAGTCTTATAACTTTGGAATATATGTTGCCTGTCGGGCATAGGAAAATGGAATTTAAGACTTGAGGCTTCATGAAGGAGGAGACAGGGCCGTATTCCTACAGAAGAGCGACAGTTATAAGCCATCCCACTAATGAAATCAACTGTCCATTAACACCCAGAGATACCATTTGGTATCAAAATCATACGTTTTGAGATTGGTGCCTCGCTGTGACAGTAAGTAGCAGATTATCGCTTTTGGCGTCGGGTATAAGGTACTAAGGTAGGTAGAGCGGTTAGTTATGATTAGACCATTGTGGCCAGAGATTTATGCCTTTGTTGCTTCTGACCATGTGTTTTATTAGTTTCCTTTCATAGTACCTGAGAAAATGAACATTCGTTTGAAGTAAGTACGTTGATTCAATTCGGTGATGAGATTTTTCTACTTATTCCAATATTAGTTTTATTATACCGTAAACAAGTATTAATTGAATGCCCGCCCCGTAGAAGCTTGTAACCCTCTATATTTCTTAATCGGTGTGATACGCGGAATAGGGTTGTAATCGTTATTTCTGCTATACTAGTTTGTGATTCGTTAGAGTATTTCGTCCAATAAACGGTTTTGACTGGAATTGACAAGTCGATCGAGGTGAATAAGGTTGAAACAATATTAAACTTGTCTGAGGTAACGCGTCTTAGTGTGAGTTTTTGTGACAGAAAACAGTTAAATAAAGGGCGAAAATGAAAAATAAAAATAATTTAGTGGAAGGACATTAAGAGAAAAGCCTGAGGAGACTGGGGAACGCAATATGTTTCGAGAAGAGATGCTATTGTCCCAGGTAGCGTAAGTATAAAAAGGTTGTATGCAACGTCTTCATTTCTCTTAACTATATTTTTGCGTTTCAGAATAAAGTCTGTCGCTGCAAATAC
Organism: Pissodes strobi; assembly: GCA_016904865.1. Classification (NCBI taxonomy): domain Eukaryota; kingdom Metazoa; phylum Arthropoda; class Insecta; order Coleoptera; family Curculionidae; genus Pissodes; species Pissodes strobi. The sequence continues at coordinate 131,749 of MU183164.1, forward strand.
GCTTGTGACAAACTGAACTTGAAACAAAAAAAAACAGTTTTTTAAACGGTTTTACAATGTCGACTATGACAGGCAAATATTGTATGGATTTAGGCGATGTGAAACGACGATATGTTGCGGAAGGCTTTTCTCGACGAACCTGTTCTTTTACGTGTCCTTTATCAGTGGATGGCTCAAAAATAAGGCTATGTCAAAAAACTCTTTGCTCCATACTAAAAGTTTGTAGCGTTGTAAATGCTAGCAAACCTAGTAATATAATTTCTTCCCTTTTACCGGTAGATTTAGGTGGTTGGTATTCCCTTTACCTAACATACCTATTCCCATCTTAGAATTTATATCTTCAAATATACTAATGTTTTATATTTGGGAATATAATTATGTTTCATACTTGGGAATATTGGAACGCAACCTGCCGTTATCGACAAATACAGTTCCGAAGTGCTCGAAGCCGTACCTTAGTCGAAGATATTTTTGTTTTGGCAATTGACGTGGTCTTTTCCTTCGAAGCGATGAACGCGTAAGGAAGGTAAGAAGAACAAGTCTTAAAGTGGCGGTATTATTGTTGTAATTGTTGATCATCAGGACTATTTTTCGTATCAGTTCATCATGAGATAAATTGGCAAGCACACATCCCTTAATATTTTCTCTTATTGTCTATAATTTTGTCCCGTAAATTTACTTTATGTAAAGTAATGGTACCCTTTTAAAACTTATGTTATAGCCTTGTGTTTCTATATTGGACAGTTAAAATTATTTATAATTTAACTAGGGTCTTTCCTCGGGGCTGAATCTCCAACCTCTGCCCGGCCTACAGGGTTTTTGTCGAGATGATGCACACCGCATGGTGTGACGTGCAGCTTCACAGAAAGCAGTAAAAACCTTAGTTAGGGACAGCCAAGTAGCGTATACGTTTAGAAATAGCCTCTAACCACTGCCAGTGACTTCCATTTCTGTGTGGCCAGGTGTAAAGGACAATCAAGTACGCCCTATAATTGCCTATCTTATTTTTACCGAGCTTGCCGTTAAATGACTTTTGATCTATAATTATCCTTTATTGTCTCTAATAATGTTTCTTATCTCTACTTGATCAATTGATACAGACTTCCTTCAATATCGAATGTCTTGCTAATATCACTGTAATTATTTGATTTACCTTTTTTACATTGCGTATATTTACCTAAATGCTACACCGTTACTGTAGGTCACATAATTACTTACCGTTGTTTTATCGATCTTATCATTAAACGACTTTAAATGGTTTATTATCTTGTATCGTGTCTACTACTATTTCTTACCGTAATTTGGTTTAGTAATACTTACTTTCTTCATTATCGTAGCTGATATTATTTCGGCTGCAAATATTAGAGTAAATATCTGATTTATTCTTGTATTGCATATACTTACTTAAATGCTACCCACTTATTGTAATTTGCTGTAAGCCTAATGGCAGTCGACCATCTTATATATCTACCACTCTAAGTTTTTGTACATGAGCAGCTTACCGAATTGAGCTCACTTCGATTCCCCCCTGTAGATCTTCACTGACCATATGTTTTCTTCACAGGTGTTATTTAATTTACTGTTTTTTTAACTGTTTATTTGCCCAATGATATTATCGCTTCCATGGGATTAATTTGTAAATGTTTTATTTAGAGCAATAATCTTTACTTAGTGTATTCTGTGATTGTTTCTTACTAAGACAGAACTTTATAAATTCAGATTTTAGTTAGGCAGTATTGATGATTTAAAATTTAAGATCAAGGGTTAATGATTTTCTAATTTATGTACGACTTAGCTCAATGAATCTTATAATTATTTTAAGTGCAATACTGTTATCTCAATTAGGTTTGAGACTTAATTAATGTACCATTGTGCACGAAATGTCTCAGAATATATTTAGTCGCTAAATAAAGAGCTTAAGTAGGATCTTTGATGTATATTTTAGTGTTCTGAAGTCAAGGTAGAAGATCCTTTAAAGTTTTTCTATATCTTATATAGGGAATTTTTCAAAATTTTACTATCCAAATTTCAAAGCTTATAAATTATTGATATATTCATACTAAGGTAATTAGTGGCGCCTTTGCCCAACTGTCAACAACTCTACGACCCACACCTATAAATATTAACACGGCTGAGTGCACCAGGCATATGGACCGGTTGTTAAGCAATTAACTAATCGTTTTGCAAGTTACGCCAAGATGTATACAAAAACAACGAAAAAAAATTTAATGAGACACTAGCTGATCAAAGGGGAAAGCACAAAAATAGGCCACGTGCAGCTTTGGAGGTAGGAAAAGTAGCTGTGAGAGGGCACATCGAATATTTCCCAAAAGAAGTGAACCACTATATTTTCGAAATAACAGCGAACAGCTTATTTTACATCCAGATCTATCTGCAACCAAAATGTATCTACTTTTTAAGGTACAATTCCCGAATCTTCGTTGCAGTGGAAACCTGTACAGACATATTTTCAATACCGATTTCACCTCAGATTTGACGCACCTAGATCGACCACTTGTACTCGATGCAATAAATTATATGTTTAGCTCGTATGTGCTCAGTCTGATGACGAAATTCGCCAACTTGAAAGCCAGAGGCACCACGCAAAGGCAGAAAGAGCATATGCTACTTTGAACGAGGATGTTGCCAAAAATAACCCCAATATTATAGTCCTATGTACAGATCTATTCAACAGGTACTATTCTGCCCAAATCTAAAGCACTCACATATATATTTTACCAATATTCATGCTACAATCAAACAATACATAATATGGGCACCAATGAAGGTTTTATGTGCATATGGCATAAGGCTTTCATTAAAATTTCTCTCAAGACATCACTTACCAGATAAATTACTAAATAATAATAAATATGATCTGGTAAAAGAGTCCTCGAACGATAAAAATCATACTACTAAGACTGTAGAGATTCAAATTGATGGTTGGTCTAATATTCGCAATGAATCTGTAGGTAATGTTCACCTAATCACCACCTAAGCCATGAATTAATGAAATAGGCATTAAAAAAATATTTCAATTCTCACAGACAACCCAACATACATGGCAGCTAGCTGGAATTTTTACAGAAAAATAATCTTTTAATGGGTTTTATTCAGCTCATTTATAAAATTTACTTCATGATATTTTTAAATTAAAATATTTGATTCAGTACTTGTAAGAAGCAAATTAATAATCAAAACTATTAAAAACTTCACATCTTGAATGCCACATTATCAAATGTTCAAAAAAATTCAAGATTAGTGAAATTTTCTTATAATTTGTTTTCACACTATTCGTTACTATTAAATATCAATCATACAATAATAAAAACAATAGGTTTTATTCAAAAACAAATGAGACAACTTATTTATAAATTAATGCACGCTTAGTGTGTTTCTGTATTTTTCAAATGAAAATGTCCCATGACTCCTTAGAGAACTACGTGAACATACATAAATCAAATATAGTGGAACAAATTAATTCGATTCTCAGCTCAAAAAAATATATAAAAATGTGGAAAAATCCGCGACTCATGGTCTAATTATAACCTTCTATCCCACCCCATGATTTCATTTCCCATTTTTTAAATTGACATTTAATATTTATCCTCTCGGAATTTCAATATTATACGCTTCACTTATCTTTCGCTGTTCGATTACGTAAAGGCCGGGATGACATTTTCCTGTTTTGACGCGATCTTTAAATTTGTTTCACAGATCAATGGGCAAGCGACAAGGGTCAAAGCTTTAAATGCAAAACTTTCTGCGACAATATTAATCTAATAACTTGGTCCCAACGGATTAAATAATAATTGGTCATGAACTTCTGTAATAGAAATTTTTTAATTCCCTGTTTTGGAGAAAATTACGATTATTCAACTCTACTCTATGTGCAAATGGTATTGATGTATTTCGTGAAGGCTTTAGATGCTGCTAAATTACGATGTTGGCTTTACTGGTTTCAAAAGCAATAAATCAAAAATGCGGCTTTCACTACACTTTATTGGCACATGCAATCACGCATTGTTAATTTTGGAACTTTTAATAGAAAAGTCGTAGTGTGTGTAGTACAGAGTAGAGAGCTATAATTTTGAACGCAAGTGTTAATGAAAAATGCCTTGCAGGGAGTGTATGCAAAACAATAGGGGTAAAAGGGATGAAACTAGAAAAATAAGTTTCAAATAGAAAGTATAGTATATACAGATCATATATTGTGCACTACTAAAGAACATTTAAACCACTAATTAATTATCACCATGTCCTAAGTTTGAACTTGAACTTGAAAATATTATGTAAACATTCAACATAAATTATAAACAACGCGAGCGACCAGCGCAGGCAATTATGAACCTTGAAGTTAAAATGGTCAGCAGATTTTATGATATAAATAGTCAAGCGGACCATCAGTCCGAAAGGCTTTTGTCTCTCACCTATTCCGCTCTTACCTACTGTTGTCCGCAGGGACATAGTAGGGGTTCTAACCATAAATCTTCAGTCCCAACTCGGAAAGTGCAGTTCACAGGAACGTGCTTCTTAGGGGATACCCGCCTAAAAAGTACTATAGCGAATATACGATAGATTTGACAAAATTCTAAGTCAAATGATTTTTGAAGTTAAATTGTTACAGTGCCTTAAAGTGCTGAGTGAAATTAAGATAAACTAATAACCTTAAATAATTATCTCATGTCATGAAATAACCAAACCTAACCATAAATTAAAACACAGCACCGCTCTTACAGAACTTTATTATAAAAGAAAGACTAAGACCTATAAACAATTCAAACCACACCTTAACCGAAATGACATGCGCGTTTTAGTAATCGGGTATAGTCTAAACTCATTAATTCTTTGACCAATAGACGTTGTTATTGTTTTATCGAAGTACCTTCTTTATTATTTCTTCTCACCTGACGTAGATTGATCCGTAATCTGAGCTATATAACCTGCACGCCATCTGAGGCGTGTCGTCATTGATAACTATTTGTGACAATGTGGAGAAAAATGTGGCGAAATGAAATAATAGTGGAATTAAAACATTGAAGTGTTAATGATGACTCACTAAAATTTACTGAGCAACTTGATTTTAATTAGATAGAGCTAGGTCTGACCAAAGAATTTGATTAGGACTAGTTTTGACTGGGATGACCAAGCTTCACCGAAACTCGTGTTTTTACCCTAATATTCACAGTTTCTAGGAACTATTTGCTAACGAGTATCAGATGCAATTGAATCACAAAAGAAGAGTTCGATCCTGCTCAGTGAGGCAAGAAAATGTGACAAATTTATATCAGCATTAAATAAGGTAGATTTAATCACATATGATTTGTGGACGATATAGTCTTAGTATTAGACAACGTAGAGTTCATCATGAATATCTGGGGAACAAACATATATTTAAACACAGGGAAGAAAGAAATTAAAATAGACGCCATAAAAATTAAAAGAGGAATTTTCAAGGATACTCTCTAAGCGCATTATGGTTCTGTCTCTGCCTGAATTCACTTTCCACTACATTAAATAAAACAACATTCCGTTTTCAGATCAAACATCACAGCAAAGTAGAACACAAAATTAACCACCTTGCCTCTATATGGATCACTACAAAATATATGATATGCACAGACACAAATGAGAGGACTATTAAAAATTATGGAAGAAACAACAACAGATATTGGATGGAATTCGGAATTGGTAAATGCAAAACATTATGTATAGAACGAGGCAAATGAAAAGACGAAATATATGCAGAAACTCTTAACAACAAGTTACTACATAACATGCAGGAAGATGAAACATACAAATAATTGGAATTTCAGCAGAACACAAGAATAGACCACATAACAATAAAAAGCAGCTAACCACAGAATATAGGAAACGCCTAACACTAATCCTCAGCACCCCATCACCTATTCAAAGCTATTAACACGTTCTCACATATTTCTCCGGAGTAATAAAATGGACAACAAAAGACCTAAAAAATAAGAGTCGAAACTCCATAGAATTATATGTGCCCCTGAGGAGTCGACTATCCTGCTTCTGTGCCAGTGCACATATCCCGAGCCTCAATACTTGACGAGCGAAGAAAATTTGCAGAGATGGCGAGAAAATCAGTTTCTTAGGAGATATCCGAATGAGGTTATGCAGGAACATGTCGACAGTAGAGCATCGAACTATTAACTGCTTGCCTCAAAAAAATTGTAAGAAACTGCTTAAAATGCATCGTCAAAGACCATGCAACACGTTAATGCAGGATGTCAGCTTTTTTTCTGCAACGGAACATAAGGATTGGCGTGATAATGTTGCTAAAATCATTCATTAGGACCTAGCCAGCATTCCAAATATTCTCACCCAAGATCGGGTTCCTTATTACAAATAGTTCTAGAAAACTGTGACTTTTGGCTCTACTGGAACCGTACAATCTTAACTGGTCTGCCGACGATTTATAACAGACCAGATATAGTCCTCGTAAACAAATCGTCCATGGTTGCAACCTTTGTGAAAGTCTCAGTACACAATACGGTAATCAGCCTTAAGCGTTGGGCGCCAATTATGTAACACTATCTGTTACTTGCTTAACAGTCGGTCCATATGCCAGCTTTACCCATCGGTTTCAAGTTTATTTAAAGGTGTGGGTCTATGTGTTGTCAGTTAGATGAAGTTGCCACTAAATTTTTGACTAGGAATGCATTAATGATTTTTGCGCATTGAAATATGCCCAGTAAAATTTATGAAAATGGACGTCAGCTTACCAAAATAAACTAATTATTCTAATTAAACTATTTATTCAAGTATAAAAAACTTACATAAATACTTCAAAGATTATGTTGAGTTTAGGGTATCGTCCATAAACTAATGAGAAGGGTTGTATCTCGTCTAGATTATTAGACTATTTTAAATTTTAATGTAGGTCCTATAACCTTAAGATTGCCTAATTTCCTACGAAGCTAGGTCTCCACCATATGGTCGTATTACCTAAGACCTCTGTACGGTTAAATGGAGCCGGAAACTTGCTAGGTCGGAATAGAAAGACCGCTGACAAACGTTGAGTCCCAAAGAGCGGGAATTTTATCCCATGTAAGGACATTCGTCTCACGGAAGTTCACGGCATGTTACCAAAGATCCCTAATTAAATTATAATTAATTTTCTCTATTCAATATAGACACTCATATATGTAACAAACCATTTTTTATAGGAAGAGTATTCACACTAGTCGTTAAACATCTTTATCAGTATCAGACAATACGGCCGATAATTTCAGAAACTACACCTGGCAGTATGTTTGCCAATTAATTTCACTACACACCTGATGGTCAAAAATAACAAACAAAAATTTTTAAATATTGAAAGCCGGTCGTCTTTTACCTCTTACACGCTTGAGCGTGTAGGAGAGAAGGCTCATCAATTCCCCATAAAATCATATATACTACATCTGTCAAGATGACGCTCCAACCGGATTCATCTTTCGAGCGGTTTGGAACAGCGGAAGTAAGGTTGTGAGAAGTAAGTTAGCGAGAGTATCGACAACACAAATCGACCAGTAAAGGGAAAAATCGCACTACCGGATTTTCAACGTTACAATACATAAAATCTGCTCGAAAAGAACGATGAGAAGGTTTCCAAGTACCGAGTTGTCAATAATATTTTCATCAACTGGAGATGTTTTAAAAAGGCTGCAAAGGAATTTCGGGAAGTTAGAGTTGACCAAAAATTTCTATAAGCCTATTCAGAAAGCTGTCATGCTTTCAAGCGCGAGAACTGTTCGGAAGTTCATTGGAAACTCCCAAGATTGGAAATATCAGAATTGTCATCCCAATGGATCCCATAAAACGGAATAGGTTCCAGCAGACCTTGATCACTTGGATTATTAGGGCATTGAGATTTGATGAATTTTCCCACTGAATGCCGAAAAGCATGCAAATTGGATAATAATAATCTGCAGGAGTTGCTACTCTCCTATCAGATGCTTCCCCAGGTGGTAAATAAGGGAACGTTCAATAGATATATTGGATACCGGGGATATAAAATACCAGGGGCGAATCAAAACTAGTACCCAAAATCTGCTGCTGCTGAATATTGTGCAAATATGAGTATGACAACAACATTTGGAACAAGCCTGGAAATATTGGCACTTGCAGACACCTAAAGTACTCTTCTCAATTACGGGCAACATTCTGTACTAACCAGAAGCCAATCTTAATAAGCAGAAAAAAATACAAAATGAGTATTCAATTACTATTGATTGGAGATTACTTAGCGGGAAATTTCGAGCTTTTAGAGCCTGTTATTTTTGAAAAGTGCAACACGTTTTTCCTATTTAAAAGTTAGCAAGCAAGTAAAGATTTTAATTAAAAACAAGCCTAACACCGGACATCCGTGTTTGCAATACCCGGCTCCAGGAGTGGAGTCGTAGAGCGCCACCAGTTCTTACCAACTAAACTGGAAAAGCTCCGCTGGTGTTGTACGGGGTTGTTAGGCACGCTTATCAAACAAAGATACTCAATCTTAACTTAACAAGAAAACACAATCTAAATTTACGGATCAATTTATTAGCTTCTAGGTTTTTTTTTAAAACAGCAACAATCCTACAGTAAAATTTTAGAATTTAAAGGCAAAGGAATGTCAAAAGACTATTAAGTAGTTAATAATTAGGGTACAATATGATGATTGTACGGAGACCAATTCTGTTGTTAACTCGGTACTGTATGCCTTGCACTTAAACGCTCTAAACACTACAATCCTGGTACCTAATCTTATTACATGTATGTATGCGTGCGGAGGTAGCTGCACCAATTATAAATGTAGCGATAATAATATCAGTTGATAAAAGGCCACAATAATTATATCAATCGACCAGATAAACAAATAAATAAATGTAGAATAAAATTATTGAAAGTTATCTTAAAGCTTGGCTGTCGATGCTTGATTTATATTAAAAGATTAAGAGCGATTACATCAATCAATCGGTCAGAAAAATAAATGAATAAATAAAATTAATCTATCTTAAAGCTTGGCCGACAAGACTAGATTTATATTTAAGTATTAAAAGAAACGATTATCAATCGACCGGAAAAATAAATGATTAATTAAACTCAAGCTATCTTAAAGCTTGGCCGACAAGACTAAATTTATATTTAAATATTAGAAACAATTATTAATCGACAGGAAAAATATCATATATATAAGTAGAACCTAGTCAACGATACCCCATTAGATCCGATTCGTCAAGCTCAGTTGTGGAGGCAGGAAGTACCTCTGGTGGAGGCGCCGAGCACCTGTAGCAAATCCCAAGTACTGCTACTCGATGGCCCCGAGGGTAAAACTAGCAGAGGACTCGATAGCCCGGTGATCAAACTTTTAGCCCGGTGATAAAATTGTCCCGGAGATAAAATTGGCCCGGAGATAAAACCCTCGCTTGTGTCAGAGGGTGGCTAGAGAATCAACGGTCTCGATCTTCTCAAATGAGCCCGGAAAGCCTCTAGTATAGTATTTAAATCCCGATAAATCGGTCTTGTCAAAACACAAACTAGGAAATCAACACAATATTCCCTAGAAGGGTAGTATAAAATGCAATACTTAGGCTGAGTTACTATGACTGCACTAAAGCAAAAACCTTCTCTATCACCGAAGGGTTTTTCTAGAAGAACAAGATCATCGGTTTCAGTTAATTTGCCCTTTTCCACTTCTACGGAATCAGTCAGAAAAAGTGGTAGGGCCGAGAACTGCCATATCGTATTCTAACGATTCGATACGAGGAATAATTCTAAGATAATAAACGACTTAGTTCTCGTTTATTATGGTTGTAAAACGGCGGCGGAAGCCATAATTAATAAGCTGAAGAAATACTAGAAAATATTCCCAAACGAAATGATAAACTTTTAAAAATCTAAATCGACAGCAGCAATTATGGGAAATAGCTCATCACTACTACCATTCAGGCCCACCAATCGAATATTACAAAAGTTAGAACCGGTCACGTGGAAAGATAAATATGAGATTCCAGGCCAGTCAGCGGTACCAAAAAGTTATGAAATATCAGCCGGAGATTGAAGTAAAGCAAATCCGGGGGTCCCAAAAAGTTATGAAATATTTAAACCAAAAATAAAATACGAATTTGGCGGATCTAATGAGACTTTACAGTAGACTTTATTAACCCAACCCTTAAAAATATAGAACGGTTTGCTGGCCGTTCTACGGTAATGTAATATAAATTAGGCAAAGTTATACTAATAACATAATATCTTATTTTAGTAATTTGATCAAACCTAAGCGATCTGTAGTTCGCTTATCAACTAAAATAAATATAGTCACAAAGTGCCTGAGGGCTACATAAGAGAAAGGGATGATCAAAACAGCTACTCAAGGTTACAACAGTGTTATAAAAGCTTATACAAATATATCATTAACCTATATGTAGAATAAAATTAATTTACATTAAAAAATGCGGCAACCTTAAGCTTATTGACAACAAATCGAATTAATAAATTTAGAATTAATTAACTGAAGAGGTCAATACTCAATAATTCTTACTGCAAAATATAGCATCTTTGGTTGCTATAAAATATTTTACACTGGCCAAATCAGACTGTTACAACTGGATAAAAATACTGACATCATTGATAAGCTAGGTCATCAACCTTCAGAATGTAATAGCGAAATTGTAGCTGAACTTAAAACCGAGGTAATAACGTACTAAAACCTGTGTCGCTGGAAAAGAAAGAGTACAGATGAAATGAGATCAAAAATCGAATAAAAATTTATTATGTGTACTTATTATTATGTAACAAAATTAGAAACATACTTCACTGAATATCGCAAAATATTAGATGAAAAATTTACTGCGCAGTATCTGGGGTAAAGGTATTTGACTAAGAAAGAGTGAGTTAAAAATAAAATGTTGAGCGATGGTATGCTTGCAGAACTGAAAAATGAAGCGGCCAAATCAATTCAGCATTAGGCAAATGAATCAGAGCCAACTCAACCATCCAGTTTTGTGCCGAAAACAAAGGGAAACGACTATCCATCATTGAATGAAACTGATGCCGAAGACACAGTGATCACTGAAGTAGCTGGGGATCAGAGGATTGAAGATATATTATTGAACATTCAGGGAATGTTAAGCAGGACACTTTAGGAAATGTAACGCAGAAAGCTGTTAAATAATCTTAAACAATACTAATATATACCTCCTGAAAACAGATCAGGACTACCTAGATTAAGGTCTAACCAGTCAGAAAGTTTTTGCAACATGATACCTACGATGAATCTATTAAAAGGGAAAAGGTTATTTGCCACTTGATAGAAACTCTAGTTTCACCAGTTCAAGAAAACTGAGAAAATCAATAATAATAATTATAATACTAGTAATATTTGCGTTTATTTATATTATTCAGCAATTACCATCAATAAAGAAAATCAAACAGATGACACTATAGGAAGGGTTCAGTTTCTGGAGAGATGGACGCTATTGTGAAGAGAAAATAAACTGAAAGTATAAGGTCGTAAGCTAATAATTTGAGCACCATAGTTGATAAGCTTTTATTTACTTTTTCTTGGCATCGCTAAATGGGAGTCCATTAAAGATCTCAGTTTTTGAAAGATTTCACCTTGAATTTGACCTTAAATATAATTATATTCACCTGATTTAATCAGCACTTTAGAAGAAAAGATACTTTAAAGCTATGCTGAACTAATTTTTTTATGTACCAAGCGTGAAGTTGGAAAGATTTTACAACCATATACTGGGTAATCAATCCAATTCCTGTTACATCCATTGAATACCACGATTCTCTCTCATGGTCAAAATAATCTGTAGGTAAATTCCCCCATCAGCTATAGAAAACAAGCGTGTAGAAGAAACATTGGCATGCATGGATGAGCTGCTGCATTTATAAGAAAATTAAAACACATATCAACATTTTTGTATTTCTTAGTTGATTCTTAGGAGCTTTTTTTCCAATAGTTCCTATTTATATCCCCAATTAAATTTCTCATCTATTTTATATCTGATATCTTTAGTTTCAATTCGCTTATTCTAATTATATTTCTTATGCCAAAAAGTAATTTGCAATATTACAGTTTGCAAAGTTCCAATAAATCCAGCAAATAAGATAAAGAAGTTAACTCTTAAATAACACTTTCACATTGTTTAGCTGCTATAAGGCGTCCTTCACTGCGTATTATTCTAAAAGGCAATAAAATCTTAATGGCCGGTAGTATAATCGTATAATATAGTCTGCAAATCTGCAACTACCATTCAAAAGTATTTCTAGAAATGAATTACAGTGAATTCTAGGCAACCAGCTCGAATTGATTATAGAAGAACAAACCTATAAACTGTTATTTATGTATGCTAGAGAGACATATAAAACAGTAATGGTTTGCAAATTCGAAATACAACAGGTATATAACGATAATTTATTGGTCATGTGGGATTTTAATGAAGATGTTACATAGTTTCTGTGATTTAGGGTTGATTTGATTGATTGTTCACGTTATTATCATTGATGAAATAAACTGTCTGTAAAAGCTATTGATATGTATTTAGCAGTTGCGCGTAATAACACAAAAATATCACGAATTTGGTGGAAACTTTGTTATTAATGGTATTATAAAGTCGAATGTATGACAAACTATGCAACGGGGACAAAATTTAGTCTGTGATATGCTCTCACTTAGTGAATTTGCATAAATACATAAAGTACTCTAAGTGCCGAAAGACTAAGTTATGACGCCGAAGATCAAAACTCTTAAGGAATAACCGGAATATATTGTTTCCCCCTCATATTGCAGCTATTAATTTTGGTAAACTATTAAAACGATTTGAGGAAATGTCTTATTCTTGTCACTGATGAATCTGGCATTAATCCTTAATTTTCTATAATCATATCAAATTTATTAACTTGTAAATGCATACCAAATGACAAGTCAATAATTATCAATGATTATTGAACATGTCGCATGTATATGCTCAACTGCGCATACTTCTTGTAAGAAAATAATTCCTTAATATGGGATAGGAGACGTAAACGTTTGGATCCGACTTAATCATCTCTAACTTGGACCCAAAGCTCATTCGTAACTTACGAAGGTGCCACTAAATTTTCTATTATAAATACATCAATGATTTTTAAGCATTGGGTAGTATAATTTAGAAAAATACCCTATATAAAAATATCACGAAACATGAAAGGAACTTCTATAGACACAACTTGACTATGATTTCAGCATACCAAAATAAACATTAAATGTCCCAATTAAGCAGCTATTTATTTAAATATTAAATACTTTTACAGACATAACCGCACCAAGGAATATTAATTAGGTCCCAAACCTAGTTAAGATTATGGTATCGCATCTAAAATAAAAAGGAGATTATCCAAAATAAGTATCAATCCAAATTAAAAAATTATTAAGTCTTAATCTTAAGTTCTAAATCATTAATACTGCCCAATTCCTATTTTTGAAATATTTCTAACTAAATACAGTTCACCACAGAAACCTTAAATAAGAATTATTCTGCTAAATAAAAAACCTATTATAATTTAATCCCATGGTAGCTATAACAGCAGTGGTGAAATAAATTGTTAACAAAATTAAATCAATTCACTTAACCTGTGAAGAAAAAATCTGATCAAAGAAAATGTACAAGGGAAAGCGAAGTGAGCTCAATTCGGTAACCTGCATAAAGACGAAAATCTAAAGCAGCAGTGAGGTAAGACGGTTTACTGCCATAAGACTTACAGCTAAATACAGTAAAAACATTGCGTTTCATTAAATATACGAACTCCAAAAAAATCTGATAATTACTATGGTGTTAGCGAGACATTTGCTAACTAAGATAATATCATATAAGGTAGTAAAAGAAGTCGATATTAGTTAATCAAATAATGATAAGAAACGGTAATAAATACACTAAAAGGTAATAGTCGATTAAAAATCATGATAAGGTACGATATGGTAAGTAAAATAGGTAATTATAGAGCCTACTTGTTTTCTTATAGGCATACGGGAGTGGAATTCACTGGCAGTGGTTGGTGGTTAGTCCTTAACTCCTACAACTGCTTGACTGGCCCTAATTAGGGCTTTTGTGCTTCCTGTGAAGCTACATGTCACACCACGCGGTCAGCATCACTTTGACAAAAGGTCCCAAACTGGCGGAATGAAACTGGAGAAACTCTCTAGGCTAGTGAAGGACCGGGCGGAGGATGGACCCTAGTTAAATTAAGAATAATTATAACTATCTAATATAGAAATATAGTATATAACATACCATTTTTTAAAAAGGGTAAGCTCACTTTACGTACAACACATTTACGATACGAAATAGCCGATAATACGAGGAACTATAAATAACAGTGTATTAGCCAAGTTATGTCATGATGATTAATTATCTTAAGTTCTAAATCATTAATACTGCCAAATTCCTATTTCTGAGAAACCTTAAATAAGAAATGTTCTGCTAAATAAAAACCTATTATAATTTAATCCCATGGCAGCTGTAATAGCAGTGGTGAAATAAATTGTTAACAAAATTAAATCAATTTACTTAACCTGTGAAGAAAAAATCTGATGAAAGAAGATGTACAAGGAAAATCGAAGTGAGCTCAATTCGGTAACCTGCATAAAGACGAAAATCTAAAGCAGCAGTGAGGTAAGACGTTTTACTGCGATAAGACTTACAGCTAATTACAGTAAAAACATCGCGTTTAATCAAATATACTAAAGTCAAAAAAAAATCTGATAATTACTATGGTGCTAGCGAGACATTTGCTAACTAAGATAATATCATATAAGGTAGTAAAAGAAGTCGATATTAGTTAATCAAATAATGATAAGAAACGGTAATAAATCGATAAGTCGGTAAAAAATCATTTAACGGTAAGTTCGAAAATGATAAGGTAAGTAAAATAGATAATTATAGAGCTTACTTGTTTTATTATAGTCATACGGGAGTGGAATTCACTGGCAGTGGTTGGTGGCTAGACCTTAACTCCTACAACTGCTTGACTGCCCCTAATTAGGGCCTTGGTGCCCCCTGTGAAGCTACATGTCACACCACGCGGTCTGCATCACTTTGATAAAAGGTCTCAAACTGGCGGAATGAAACTGGAAAAACTCTCTAGGCTAATGAAGGACCGGGCGGAGGATGGACCCTAGTTAAATTAAGAATAATTTTAACTATCTAATATAGAAACATAGTATATAACAAAGGGGTAAGCTCACTCTATGTACAACACATTTACGAGCCGATATTGCCGATAATACGAGGAACTAGAAATATCAGTGTATTTGCCAAGTTATGTCATGATTAATTAATAAGGATATTAAACCTGATCGTCAAAATTACCATGATAATCTTTCGACTTGAAAAACTTCTCTTTTCCGCGTTCATCGCTTCGAAAGGAAAGATCACGTCAATTGCCAAAAATATCTTAGACGTCCGTCAAGAGAACATTCGAATATGCGAGACGACAACGAACCCTTCGGACCTGTTTTCGTCGATACCGGTTGGGTGCGTTCCAATAATACAAAGTATGAAATAGTCAATGTTTTAAATTTTAACATATACATTCTAAGATCAAAATAGATATGTTACGTTGCAATGTAAGGTAACGAGAAAATCAACCATAAAAATTTACCAGTGAAAAGGAAGAAACTGCATTACTGTTACAACGCTACAATATGCTATAATCACTAAGGCTGAATCTTTTGAGTTGGTTTAGGTTAATTTGGCTAGTAAATGTATTATTTAGATAAATGATCGTACAAAGTAGTATATATAATGAAGGATATTTCGTGATTGCGAGGACATGCCAGAATAAAAAGAGTTAAACTTGCTAAGTTTGGATGCTTGTCACAACCGAGGTATATGTTTATATCCTTGCATACTGCTGTCTTCTGCTCGACCTCAATCAAGACTTGATATTTCCGAACTATAAAGTACTAGGCACTTTCCGCTCCTTATGCAAAAACCACTATTTTTAATCCTACACTCCTCGTGTCTCTAGTTTGAAAACTTAATTCTCTAAATGCGAGGATATCGTCTCCAGTGCAGATTACTTACACCTGAACAAAATCAATTAAAACGTTTGCATCCGTAAAACAATCGGCAAGTAATTTCAGATAATTTCCAATCTGTTTAATGAATTACAAGATTCTTCAAGCAGCAATTTCAACTAGCTATTGACTGAAGTGCTATTGTCTTCTTAAACCATTCAGTCTGGAAAATTTAATTATGTTTTCTCGCAGACATCAAGTTGGAAAATCTCTGAATTTTATTCAAACGGGAACAGCTTATCAGATGGAAATAATAACTGTA
>MU183164.1:148467-171798 GCA_016904865.1 Pissodes strobi
ATTTTATTCAAACGGGAACAGCTTATCAGATGGAAATAATAACTGTATTTTTAATTTAAATAGTTAGGTAGTTATTGCCCGCTAACTCTAAGGGCATTTAGATTATAAATGCATTTCTTAAATCAGTAATAATAAACACATAATTTCTAACGTAGGTGAATAGAACTCATATTCTTATAAAAAACTTAGTGGTACCTCCATGCAAAATGGTATCAAATAGCCATTTGTCAACAAAACAAAAATGTTACTTTTCCCCTTGGTGTATTACTATTCAATTATACTCTTTTTGGTTTCCATTAGTTTTTGAGACAAAGCTCATTTATCGATGGTTTGTACTTACGTCATCGATGACATCGATTGACTGAAAAAAGGGTTTAACATACTTAATTCTTATTATAAATGCAATAGCGTTTACATTTTGTGTTACAGTCAGGCAATTTATGCAAGTATGTTCCAAAATGCTCTTTTGAGAACGTTCGGAACTATTTTTTCGATCTTTGGTGCCATTGTCTTTTCATTAACAAGCGTTCCACTTTAACTTTATTAATTCTTCTACTTGTAAGACCAAGTAAAGATAAACATAATTGCTCGCGGAATTTAGATATAGCTAGTTTTTTGGAAGTAACTTTTTTGTGAATTATGTACTCATTAACCACAGATACCCCAGTTAGTAGCTCGTATGCTACTTTTTGGTACCACTTCATTCCTTTTCTGATACACATGGCCTACGATGCCATTTGATCTGATTTATCAATTTATTGAAGTCAATGAGAGCAACAGGTTTTTTCTTCTGAGGTGCAATTTCTTTCTCGTTATTAGCGGTTGCTGTTCCCTTTTCTCCACATTATACTCTCAGTATTCAGACCTTGTTTTGTGGACAGCATTTAGATCTCCTTGTTCTATTTCGGTTTCCATTTCATTATCATTATTCCGTCGTTATTTTCTTCTCCATATAATTCATCAACTTCTAATTTGTGAAGAGTTACACTTTTTGGTAGCTGTTTTCTAGCCTTTCTGATGGTGCCAACCATATACCTTTATTGAGTAGACTTCTAGCCAAACTTACACAGGTATAGAAAAGAAATTATCAGTGTGTAGGGTGCAACCTTCATTGTATAAACCCTCGCATAACTTCAAAACTACCCTCTCACCAAGCCCAAGTTGTTTATTTTCTGCAGCCCTAGTAAAAACTTGTAACTTCCAGGTAAAACCTTCAGTAGAGAAATTTTACGTCATACGTAAAAAGGATAGACGACCCCGCCAGGGCACCATCGTCTCACCAATAGCAAATTATTGCTCTGGGTTTAAAGTATTGTGGAAGTTACTGTGCAGTTTTTCGATGAGGTGTATTTAAAAAATCCTTCTGGTGCTAAAGTATTATCTGAGAAGTGAAGCATTTTTAGAATAATTTCAAATTGATTTCTTGGCATTAGTTTTGCTATTTTATTTTCATACAAGGCACTTGTAGAACAGTAGTCTCGTAGAGTTGATCGAACGATTAAGGCCATCCACATAACAATCCCAAAAAGTATTCTAAAATCATTAGTTTCAATATCACTCCATTTATGCAGCCTAGATTTCCTTGTGAGGGTTGTATAATAATTGATAGCTACGTATGCATACCTGTTCGTTTCTGCAGCAATGACTTTGAGAAGATCTTCAGTTAAATACAAACTGTAAATATTCATCGGCTCTGCATTATGTGGAATATTTATCTGTAGACCTTCTGTTCCAGTAAAATTGAAGAGCGTGTTTACCTAAAAAGACATAAAAAATATAATTAAAAATAACATAAAATTCAGGACACAATAATATAGTTAAAAGCTTTTTGTGCTTTTTTTGTGTGTGTAGATCTGATAATATACTAATTGATGTGTAAACATCTTACGCGGCGGTATGAGGGTAAATCTCGGCAAATAAGACGGAAATGTGTAAACTGATGTGACATCATAACCCATGCGCATTGAGGAACAAGCTAATCCAGGATGGCCGCGATTGCATCTACTCATGTGGCGCTTCTAATAAGCTAACCGCTAGGGCGGTATTAGTTTTTCATGTTCATGATGTCGATATAGGACATATGCTTACACATCAGTGTCTCGAGTACTATCAGACTCGCTTAATTTGTGTAAAGATCTTATGCGGCGGTATGAGGATAAATCTCGGCAAATGGGACGGAAATGTGGGGACGGAATTGAACATCTGACATCATAACTCATGCGCATTGAGGAGCAAGCTAATCCAGAACGGCCGCGATTGCAACGACTTAAGTGGCGCTTCTGAAAAGCTAGGCGCTAGGGCGGTATTAGATTTATTATTATTATTGCCACCCTAGATAAATTTTTGATGGAGCTTGGTCAAGATGACAGTATTCTTTTGATAACTAGAATGGACAACTTTAAAAAATATGGATTTTGCCTGGGAAAAGCATAACCGAAAAGCACTTGTACTGGAAAGCGATTAAATTGTTTGCTGGTGACGAAAATACTTGAGAAGTATGAAGCAGTAACGCAGGGAGCAAAATAATATATCTTGGTGAGATGTGGATCCATGAAGGTTATATAGTACAGCCTATCCAGTGTCCGCCAAACTTTCATGGGTATTAAAATGCCCTCGAAAAAAGGGAAGAGACTAGTAATTGCAAACATTGCAAGCGAAGAGGGATATTTAAAAGAAGGTTTGCTAACCTATCAGTCGTGCCGGACGGGAGATTACCATGAGGACATGAATGCAGATTTTTTCGAAGAATATTTTGGTGAAACGATAAAATTTGTTCCTGCTGATTCGGTGGTTATGGATAACGCAAGCTATCATTCATGGCGCCTAGGGAAGACATCAACTTCATCTTGGAGAAAACAAGAAATTATCGACTGGCTAACTAACAAAGGTACTGAGTTTGAATCCAATTTGATAGCAAATTTACACAAAAATCGTTTTATGAAATATGCCGTGGAAGATATAGCAGAAAAATATAATGTAACTGTGCTCCGCTTACCGCCATATCATTGCGAACTAAATCTTATAGAACTTATATGGGCGCAAGTGAAAGGATTTGTAGCAAGACAAAACACGACATTTAAAATGAAAGATGTTAAGCTACTATTTGATCACGCCATTAAGGAAGTGACCCCAGAGAACTGTCGAAAAGCATTCCAGCATGTGATTAAATAGGAGGAGGAAACGTGGGATCTTGACAACCTGATCGATCAGACGGGTGACCCTTTAATTATAACGTCAACAGGTGATGACAGTTTCTCAGATGACGAAGAATTGTTGTATAATAATGTATAATAATTATTTTATCTATGTATATTATGTACATATTTTAAATAATTTTTATTTTAATAAATTTAAAATCTTTCTTCGTATCCAACCTGCACGCCTTTCACGTGCCATTTTCAGTGTCTATGAAAACATACCAATAGGCAAAACGCATAAGTGGCATAAATTATTGGTGGGTCACCCTGTAGTCCTTTTTCATACCTAATGAGGTTTTTTTTACTCTATACATTTCTAAAACAAACAATTTTTTCTTCAAACGTCAGTAAATCCGTCATTACTTGACTGTGTAGGCGGCTGTGAAGTTTCGTTTTTCCTCCGCCGGAGCTTTACTTTTCACTTTTCCGCCGGCGGAGGTAAAAGTGTTGTCATAGCAACATAGATACTTATTAAACTAAAATTTGTATTTATCACTCAATTTGTCCACTGCATTTCTAAAAATCCCTAATTTAGGAACAATTGGTTATTATTTAATCGAACTTACTCAATAACTGCTTATCAATACGGAATTAAAAGGCAATCAGAGACGCGATTTTAAAAAAATAATTATTGTTGACAGTGTCCACTGACAGCTTTATGTTACATTCCTATAGCAACAACCTGTGCCTATTCACCGACACCGGTCTACGCCTTGCGAACCCACATCTTTAATAATTATTATTATTACTATTAAAAAGAGATGTTTTTGCACTAATTTGTCGACATCTGAAGAAAAAACAGCATATTTTATTTGGAGGAAAAGTTACTTTTCATGGCTTGCTCTCTATTACCAGCCTCACTCCGTTCGGCTGTTAAACACAAGCGCGCCATGAAAAGTATCACTTTTCCTCCATATAAAATAATATACTATTTCATAAGGAACCTCCTAGCTTTTGGATGCAAATGCTTCGGGCATGACGAAAGAAGAATAGGGAATAGCAGCCTCAGAAAGATTTTCCTTCATTTTGGGCATGCCTTGGGTTAATTTGGTGAGTATTTGCTAGTTGCACCCCCATAGCGAGCGAAGCGAGCGGAATGCCATGCTACACCTATTATACCTAATCTTGTTGCGCCATTCCGCATACCCGAAGCCTTTCCATCGAAAAGTTAGCAAGTTCCCTAGATCCTTGTTGAAATTATGGCTAATTCAATGGTGAGTTTCGCATTGTTGCCAAGTTTACTTACCGTTTTTCTGTAACCGATAGGACTTCTTTTTTAATTGAACACCCCATATTTTATTATATTTTCGAAATCTGTTAAAACCCTCAATACTTTTTGAAGGATATTTTTTTGTCGAATGTTAACACTTTTTCAGAAAACCATGGTCTTATATCGATATTTTAATGTATACAATGCAATACAATAAACAATAAATTAATTTAAACGTTGACGAAAACTGAATGAGATGTTAAAAGTGCTGTCCGTTTACTTCCTGATAGTAAGCTAAATACTGTTGAAAATATTTAGAACACATAGAAGGATGTCAGAATTCTCGACTCTTCTACATTATATTTATATCCTTAGCTTTAAACCATCAAGGTCATTTGGCTATGTTTTGAAAACCACATTTTTGAGGTGGCCCGACAAGAAGTAATCGAGGGTCGAGAAGTTCGGATACCGAGCTGGCCACTCTATTGTACCTCTTTCCAATCGATCTTCAAAAAAAGATAACATACAGATATTACCGAATATTATGGGCATAATGCGATGGGGCACCATCTTGCTGAAACCATATTTCTTCATTTGGTGCTTGATTATTACCAAAAAAATCACGTTCAAATAATCAATACCAAGGGATACAATAAAGTGTCGAAAGCTACTCACGATTTTTTGGAAATAGTGAGCAACAGCAGGGACAATTTCGTTTCCTAGGAGATCCAGATATCTTTCTCGATTTAATGTCTCTTGCATGAAGATGATGGGACCAATTTTTGTCGACGTATTATACCAGCCCAAACATTCACCTTTTGGGGAAATTGGGTATAATTTTCGTGTATCCAACCAGGATTTTGCCAGGCCCAACATCGACAATTATGCTTATTAACTTTCCCATTTAAAGTTAATTCGTCAGAGAAAACTATTTAGTGAACAAAATCTGGATTAGAGCTGCAACGTTTTTTCAAGGTTTCGCAAAATTGTAATCGCCTATCGTAATCATCTTTGGAGAGTCCTTGAACCAGTGTTAATTTGTATGGCTGACACTATCCGGTTTATAGAAGGCGGTTTACGGACATGTGTGAAATGCTGTTTTCTGTTTCTAGGGCTTTGGTAGAAAAGTGGGCATGTTCATCTAAATTGAATAAAACATTGAGAGCCCTATCACCATCTGTTGCGACCAGAGTATGCAGTATATTTTACCTTTCCAGTTCCTGGAACATTTTTTAGACCTTTACTTAAATTAGGTCTAGTTAATGGATTTTTATCAGGATATTTGACATTAGGAAAGTTACAATTGTCTTGTTGCATTCGTATTCTGTCCGCATAACTCAGTATCATTAATATTTCAATTACTTGAGTTTCGATTAACTGATGCAATTTTCTGAATCAACGAAACTGACATTTTCAGACTTATCAGGTAAGCCTTCGTGTGCAGGTATTTTAATAAATAATATATTAATATATCGATATAAGACCATGCTTTGTGCAAAAACTGTTAACATTCATAAAAGTGTTCTTAATAAAGTATTGAGAATTTTAAGCAGAATTCGAAAATCTAATAAAATATAGCGTACAGAACAGATAGCTGAATCAATAGAACGAGATGTGGATGTGAATAATTGAATTCTAAACGTAATTAATTGGAGAAGTATTTATATACTATGCAATGTGGACAAGATATGACGATACCATTCCTAAGTATGCCTTGTTTTGAATTTTCCTCCATTTTTAAACCAACACCATGAAAATGAGTATAACCGAATTCTTGACAGAATGGCAAATGAAACATAAATCAATATCACATTTAATTACATTTTTTAATGGTAGAATGTTAGACGAAATTTAGCTTACTTAGTAATCAAGTATACTGTCTTTTTATAACCGTTAAAACATATTATTTAATTTCGTTTCAAGCGAGGTTTCAAGTCATTAAGTAACCTAAAATCACACCCGTTCACTTTTAGCAGCACCTTTTAGATTATTCGTGCGTGCAAATGACAGTTTGTGACAAAAGGGGCT
Source organism: Pissodes strobi (assembly GCA_016904865.1). Classification (NCBI taxonomy): domain Eukaryota; kingdom Metazoa; phylum Arthropoda; class Insecta; order Coleoptera; family Curculionidae; genus Pissodes; species Pissodes strobi. Next base: position 154,903 of record MU183164.1, read on the forward strand.
GCATTGTATTGGCTGGCAGGAACGTCAAACTGGTGAGAGGAGTTTGATTACGGGGAGTGACGCCCCCGCCATTCCGAGTTGCCATGGGATATGGCCCATCAAATCCCATCGTCCTCCCCCAGGCTGGAGAACACCAAAGTACAAAGTCTGGAGCTGATCAATGACAGTTTGTGACAAGAGGGGCTGCATTGTATTGGCTGGCAGGAACGTCAAACTGGTGAGAGGAGTTTGATTACGGGGAGTGACGCCCCCGCCATTCCGAGTTGCCATGGGATATGGCCCATCAAATCCCATCGTCCTCCCCCAGGCTGGAGAACACCAAAGTACAAAGTCTGGAGCTGATCACTGGGGAGTGATCCAACAAACCCCATTTTTACCCCTGTCAGACTAGGGACCGCCAAAGGAATGAGTCTGAGGCCGATGCTTCGAGTGGAAGCGGCCCTAGGTGGTAGATGCATAAGCCTACTCGCATCGTCCGGTGAAAGACCACCCCACCAGAATTGGGAAGCGCTAAGTGGTTTTCCCAAATCACGTTCCTCTTCCGCGCTGGTGGTCCCGGGTTCCACAGTAGGAATATAAGGACATGATGGTGCTTCCAGGATCAAAATATTCCGGAAGTAAACTCCCCGGCCATTCGGATCTCCGGGCGCTGGGTGGCCCTGGGAGCCCTTCATTCCGCATTTCACAGACAGCAAAGATACCGAACCAATTTAGAATAGATTTCTGCAACATAAGAGGCCTAAATACAAACATAAATTCGGTACACCAACATTTACAAGCAAATAGACCACACATATTAGCCCTTACAGAAACACAAGTATGTTCTACAACAACAACAGTGAACTACCTCTATCCTGGTTACGACTTACATACCCGATTTAGATATAAGTTCGGAATATGCCTTTTTGTCCGAAGCAACCTTTCATGTCACCGCGAGGAAACACTCGAACCGAACAACCTTGACGTCATGTGGCTCAAGTTCACCGCCAAGGGATTAACCAAGTTTATATGTTGTCTCTATCGCCCTCCGAGCGATAGAGCCTACCAAAGCTTTTTCTCAACACTAGCTACCACTTTTGACTCAATACAGGTCGATCACCCCAGTTCAGAAATAATCGTTCTGGGAGACTTCAATGCCCACAACACCAACTGGCTGAAACATCACAACAACACCGACAACGAAGGTAGAGAAGCTGAAGCATTTGCCATCAGCTGCGGGCTTACTCAACTTGTAGACGAACCAACTCGAATCTCAGAGAGGGGCGAATTCGCCGCCCTCCTGGATCTTTTTCTGACCACCAATCCTGACCAGTACAAGGTTACAGTTGGTCCGCCATTAGGTACCTCCGACCACAAACTTATTACAATGATTTGTGAATTGCCACCCATACAGAAGGACCCACCATTGCCTCGCAAAATCTGGCATTACAATTCTGCAAACTGGGACGATCTAAGGCAGTTCTACCTAGATTTTCCTTGGCTCGACGTCTGCTTTGCCACTGACGACCCGTCAGACTGCTGCGAAGAGATCATGCAAGTAATCTCCTCAGGAATGGAAGCATACATCCCAAATTCCATCAAGTTACCATCAAAAGGAAAGCCCTGGTTCGACAAAAGATGCGAAAGAGCTGTAGGAAGGAAACAGCAAGCCTATAAGTACTGGCAGCAAAATCAGACCGCTGAAAATCGCAATTATTTTATCGAAGCGAGAAACGAGTGCAAGCGTGTGATCGACGAAACTAAGGACAAACACAATCAAAGGATCAGGAATAAACTTTTGCAATGCCCCAGTGGTTCCAGGAATTTCTGGTCGGTAGCAAAGGCAGTAAGTAACAACTTTACAAAAACGTCTCTCCCTCCTTTGACGGACGAACGTGGCATCACGGCGACTACGGCCAAGGAAAAAGCAAACATGCTCGCCAAAATGTTTTCATCGCACTCTACCTTAGACGTGCCCCAAGGCAAGACTCTCCCCACTATACCGAACATCAACACTGCCATGGCAGGGGTCAAGTTTTCTCACCGTGATATTCGCAAAATCCTTAAAGAACTAGATACGCAAAAGGCATCAGGACCGGACGGAATACCTGCCATCGTGCTAAAGAACTGCGCCAACGAACTAACACCCGATTTTTCCAGGCTTTTTTCTCTTTCTTACAGAAAAGGGATTTACCCATCCTCTTGGAAAGTCGCTCGAGTGCAACCTGTTCCAAAAAAAGGCAAGAAAACCACGCCCTCAAACTATCGCCCAATTGCCTTGCTTCCAATAATCTCCAAAGTCATGGAACGTGTAGTCAACCAGCAACTATTCAAGTACCTCGAGAGCAACAGAATAATCAGCGATAATCAATACGGCTTTCGCAAAGAGAGATCGACAGGAGATATATTGGCCTATGTCACTCATATATGGAGTAGGGCAATTGAAAACTACGGAGAGTCTCGAGCGATTGCGTTGGATATTTCAAAGGCATTCGACAGAGTTTGGCATGACGGACTGCTCAACAAACTGCCGTCCTTGGGACTGCCCGCCTCTCTCTGCAGCTGGCTGGCCAGTTTCCTTAAGAACCGATCCCTACACGTTGCAGTCGATGGACACATCTCGGACACATTCACCATCAACGCGGGCGTGCCTCAGGGCGCAATACTTTCACCAACTCTGTTCCTCATCTATATTAATGATCTGCTGATCGAAACGAATAATCCTGTTTACAGTTTTGCAGATGACAGTACCCTTGTCTCCCACTTTAGATCAGAAAAACCCTTACCAGCGACTGAGACTCATCACCGCAGACAGGAGCAGATTACAGCAATTAATCAAGACCTGGAGAAAGTTCAAACTTGGGGCGACCGAAATTTGGTCCAGTTCAATGCAGCAAAGACCCAAGCAGCAACGTTTACTAAGAGGGCCAATACAGCGGGCCCTGACATCATTATGGCAGGATCGACCATTCCTTCATCCTCGTCAATCGGGCTGCTGGGTGTCTCGGTCAACAGCAATATGTCATGGCATGACCATGTTGCTAACATCGCAAAATCAGCCTCCCAGAAGCTTGGTGCGCTATTTCGCAACAAAAAACTCTATACACCGCAGCAGTTGCTCTTGCTGTACAAAGCGCAAATAAGACCGTGCTTAGAATATTGCTCACATATCTGGGGTGCCGCACCAAAGCATACCCTAAAGCTGCTGGATTCCATTCAGAAGAGGGCTGTGCGTCTCGTCGGCGATCCGGAGTTGACCCGGAATCTGGATAGTCTGGAACATCGCAGACATGTGGCCGAGATGTCTCTGTTTTACGGATACTTTCACGGCAGATGTTCCCAGGATTTGGCCCGCATCATCCCGTCCCTGGCAACTCCTGTCAGACAGTCCCGACAGACGGCAGGAGCGCACCAGTTCGTCGTACAACTAGAAACACCTAGAACATCGCTTTACCAGAACTCCTTTGTCTGGCGCACTGCATCACTGTGGAACTCACTTCCAGGACATCTGTTTCCCACTAATTACAACCTACAAATATTCAAGAACCGTGTCAATCAACATCTTCGCACACACACCGCTCGTCGAGCGCCATAGGATCTCCCTTTAGTGTGTATGCCACTGCCATAAAAAAAAAAAAAAAAAAAAACAAATATTTATTTAATTTAATTCTTCTGTCCCCTCGTCAAGTCTATAGATTGTATATAAATTCTGAAAGATTTTCTGCAAATGTATGTGTTGTTGACAAAATCCCATTTCATCCCACCATTTTTGAAATGAGATGTATTTAATGCCGGACAAAACGCAAATATCTCGTCTAATTAAAGCAAATGGAAAACTGGATGATAAAGAGGAATTAATTTTATTTTCTCTCAGAAATGAATTATTCATATTCATTTGGAAATGGTCACGTTCGTAATTGCTTTGGGTCGGTTTGGAATCAGAATATTGGATTAAGTGGACTTGTCGTTAATTTTCTATTATGAATTTTAGATTTTTAGGACTTGCCGAGACGATTGGTCTGCTGGAAATAATGTCTTCATTAAGTTCAGCTCTTATAAGCATACGAAATGAACTTTACGTTTGTAAATTTCCACATTATCAATATATTGCACCATAGCCAAAAATTAATTCGATCTTAAATTTTAAATCAACGTTTTTATATGTGCACATTTCTAATTTACGCACTTTGCTTATTTCAGGATCGTAGGAGGAATCTGAATTAACTAAATTAGAAGGCGTTAGTAGTTATGAGATGTACCAGTTAGAAGCACCCGTCAAGCAACTATCGATTTAAGATTTATAAAACATAAAGAAGGCACAAGCTTGGTTTCTAACCCGGTCTCTCTAAACCATGGTTTTAGGGTGTGAACTGCTATAGTGTACAAAGTCGTATCTATAGAATAAACAGATAACCTTGTTTCGTAGTTAAATTGGCATGCGCCAAAGAAAAGGAAAGCGGACTGGTTTGCCAACTGTCAACCAACTGCTAAACTCCTTAGGAATCCATTAGAACGATAGGCGATCTACACCAAATCTAATAAATATACTAAGCAGCGAAATTTCCTTCTATTTGCAGGGTTAAGGTACGATATTATTTATTACAGTATTTATTATGGTATTTAATTGCAACATTATATTGTACAAAATTAAAGACAAATACAAGGCATTAGATAGATCTAACTGGTTCTTTTCAAGTAAATTAATTTTTTCTACTATAGATATTTGATTACTATTTATTTTTTCTAAATTTTTAGTATATTCCTGTGTAACAGTGGATAGAATTGATTATTCTTTATAATTTTTTTTGTTTTAGATTTCTTGATTTTTGTTAGCATCTCGAAATAATTATTATAACGGGTTTCATAGTCTAAGTCTAGAGTGCCAAATAACCATTTACCAGTTTTGCCTACTAAGTTAAGTAGTTTTCTTTTGGATCTCTCTTTGGATTTTGGTATATCTTAAAATTGTCGGCAAATAGTCCTTATCATTTAATTCTGGAACAAATTAGAGTGCATTTTCAATATTATTTATTACAGAATTTGAGGTATTTAATTGCAACAATATATCGTTCAAAATTAAAGACATATACATGGCAATAGATGGATCTAACTGGTTCTTTTCAAGTAAATAAATTTTTTTCTACTATAGATATATAATTAGTATTTATTTTTTCTAAATTTTAATATATTCCTATGTAACAGTGGATAGAATTTATTATTCTTTATAAAAAAAAATATTTAAGATTTCTTGATTTTTTTGTCACCATCTCGAAATAATTATTACAACGGGTGTCGTCGTCTGAGTCTAGAGTGCCAAAGAGCCATTTATCGACTTTGCCTACTACGCTAAGTAGTCCTCTTTTTGATGGTTAGGGTTTCTAAAAAATTTTAGCATTTCTAAAAATTATCTGCAGATATTCTTTATCATTTAATTCTGGAAAAATAAAGATCTCAGTTAATTGACGGTCAAAAACTTTTGTGTAGAATTATTTTGAATAAAATTACTTTTTAAAAAGTTGATCTTCAATAGTAATTCCATCACTGACCATCGGTTTTTCTTGTTTGTAAGTGTGATCTTTTGCCTTGGATTGGTCTTTGTCCACGCAAACAACTGAAATTGACAATATATCGGAAAGAAAGGAGGAACAGGACCCATAGATATTCGCACACCCCATGCTTACCAGAGAGAAATCCTCATAGAGTAGACGTACAAGAAGAAAAATAATCACTAATAATCTGAACCAGAACAACATCGGATACATCTTTTTATTTAAAATGTCTTGTTTTTTTTTTGTTAGCATGTCGAAATAATTATTATAACGGGTTTCATCGTCTGAGTGCCAAATAGCCATTTTTCGATTTTGCCTACTACGTCAAGTAGTTCTCTTTTTGATCGATGGGCGTGTGAAAAATTATGGTATATCTTAAAATTGTCGGCAGATATTCCTTATCATTTAATTCTTGAGCAAATGAGATTGCATTTTCAATATAATTTATTACAATATAATTTATTGAGGTATTTAATCGCAACATTACATTGTCCAAAATTAAAGACATATTTGTATATAGATAGATCGAACTGGTTCTTTTCAAGTAAATTAATTTCTTCTACTATAGATATTTGATTAGTATTTATTTTTTCTAAATTTTTAGTATATTCCTATGTAACAGTGGATAGAATTTATTATTCCATATAAAACATTTTTATTTAAGATTTCTTGATTTTTTGTTACCATCTCGAAAAAATTATTACGACCTTTGTCGTCTGTGACTAGAGTGCCAAAGGGCCATTTATCGACTTTGCCTACTGCGTTAAGTAGCACTCTTGTTGATGGTTAGGGTTTCTGAAAAATTTTGGTATTTCTTAAAATTGTCTCCAGATATTCCTTATCATTTAGTTATCGAAAAATAAGGATCGCAGTTAGTTGACAGGCAAAACCTTTTGTGTAGAATCTTTTGAATAAAATTACTTTTTAAAAAGTTGATCTTCAATAGTAATTCCATCATTTGTCATCGGGTTTTCATGTAACTGCGACCTTTTTGTATTGGAATGGTCTTTGTCTCAGCAAACAGCTGAAATTGACAATAGATAGGAAAGAAGGAGTAACAGAACTCATAGACATTCGCACACCCCATGCATACCAGAGAGGAATCCTCATAGATAAAAACTCTACCATGTTGTAATGCGTGTAACATTTCCCATATCTAAACAATTTGAAAAAGTAAAACATTTCCTTAACTAATATTCTAGATCCCTTAGGATCGCGATATATTTTATTCCCGGATTGACGGACAATTAGAGATAAGCCCTAGAGATGAATTTATTATGAAAACTAACAAACAGAGCTTCTATTCAAGGTATACCGTAGAACCAATTAAAGTTCTCTTAACTATAATGAAGCAAGTTCATTATTTTCACGTAGTTTAACCAGGTAAATCTATACTTTCTCCTCCGATATTATTTCCTAATTATAATTTATATTCAAGAAAATTTTACAAAATGCTTTAAGAACTTTGTGCTTTAAAGGCAGTGCAAAATGAATTATGTGAAACTGAGGATATCCTATTTTAAATTATCGGAATAAATCCAGTGCAACAGTAAAATATTAATTTAATTAAATTCTGGTTTATCAATTTGATGCAAATTATAGTTAATGGGCGTATGGCTAGATAGCTTCATCAAAGTATAGCTGGAGGCCAAATTCAATCGGCTGGATTGATGTTTCTATTTTAGTAACTAATAATTTGCTTGAAAGCATATTACTTACCCCTGAGAAGGTTCAAAATATTAGTTAAGAGCTTCTTTTTGTAATGTTCCAAAAAAAACATTTTGTTTTCTTCGTTAGTATATATCTTTTTAACTTTCTGTTAATTTGAAGATGATGTACTTAATTAATACAAAATAATTAATTAGTGCTACATTTAAATTAGTTTTCTATCCTAACTATTTTCTAATAAGATTTGTTTTTATTGATTTTTTTCTTTCATAAAACTTGTCAACACAAACTCAATTAGCCCAACATTTTTTCGCGAACTTGCCTGCGACACGTTTGTCCCCCTTTCCCTCCCTACCGAGTTGGTAGCTCTGGGGGCAGTTGAAGCTTTTGGTAATCCTCAGTCAACTATGGAGGATAAAAAGCTCGTTAATAAGATTTCACTCCCGAGTTAGCAACAGAAAGCAATTGTGTCGATATCGTACAATTGTTCTGTCTAATCGAATATTATTTTTAGAAGAAAGGCTACTTGGTTTAATCCAGCATGGTCTCTGCAAATTAACATATGAGTTGTCAGACAAATGGACAGGATGTCTGAGAATTCCAGAGAAAACGCCTTTGGAAAACGTCTTAATGTGCTAAAGTTTATCTACAACGAACCCAAACTAACGACATCTACAATATAGGTAAGAATAAGAAATTGAAAGTTAGCAGGCTATTTGTTCTCTACAGCACGCCGAAGTTTAGTGCCTAAAGAAATGTGTCCTCATGTTCGTTTCATTGAATTTTCAAATCCGACTACAAACAAGCTTATCCACTTGATATTTACAATTTAAGAATATTGACTTCATAAATCTGGTACGAGATAAGAGCGCAATACCTTTTCGTGTTCCACCCCACACGACCCACCGTTTTCAACTGCTGGATATATGTTTATACATTTACAATAGATAGTTGCACATCCGAGTCGAGGAATCACCATACACCAAGTGGGGAAATTCTTCAAATGAGCATTTACATGTGCAGAAGTTATGCAAATGGTCATAAAAAGCTTTGAGAAGACACGCATTCCTCATTTCAATTTTAATGCTTGTACCTTTTCACTCCAGCAAAACAATGGCTGTTGATACACCTCAGGCCTCAGAATTATATTCCTGAAAGTGAAATACCTCAAGTCCATTAAGCTGAAGTGTTTTAAGCTCCTTAAGTTGAGGTCTTACAGAATAGACAACAGGCTAAATAAACGTATACTTGGACTAACCAAGAAAGTGATTCAGCTAAAACTGTCACTATTCAAGAGGATGATGTAGTGTCTGGAACATTAGGATCCCCAACTTCAAACCTATGTTCTCCATTTTAGATTTTTCCGAGACTGCTTTTAAGGTTGGCATAAAAGATTAAGCTCAAAAGAAGATAAAAAAAAAGATGCAAACCGCATCACTTTACAAAAAAAAAGTTAGAAGATAAAGAAAATGAAAAGAGAAGAAAAAAGAGGATGATACGAGTGTTGGATTTTCTAATTCTAAGAAGGGTGTTAGGTAGAATGCTGAAAAAAGCCAAACCTGTTCAATACATGGATTCATCACCATCGGAGGAAGAAGACACATCTTCTTTCTCCGATGGTGATGAATCTATGTATTGAACAGATTTGCCTGGTGGAGGACAGCATTTCCCATTAAATTATATGCAAACTCAAAAGTGAAGGAGGGGTGGATCAATGCTTAAATTGTCGATGCAGGGGTTATGAAGCATGCACTAATGCAGAGTAAGAGAATACCAGCTTAATCTATGATATATTTGCTTAAATAATAGTATGTGTTGATTGTATCCACAAGTTCAGCTGATGTTTTGTCATAGATAATTGTTTTCAGTATATTTGTACGTAGGATAAGATTTTATTAAGTATTTGTATTAATTAACATAGTTGAATTTTTGAGAAACTGATTTAAATGAGTATCCCGTTTCACCCTACTCTTGGAGCGAGACTAGTTTCTTGTACGTTAACCAGGAGTTTCATGCTTGTCGCATGTAGTTTTCAAAATCAAAATATACAAATTTAGGGAAATAACCGAATATTTCATTAGGGGCTGCTATTCCAAGCGATTCGTAGCGTCTCAAGGTCCCACAGATGGCGCCAGATGTTTCATCTGTCTACTTAATAAAGTTCTTTTTGGACTAGATACTGCTTTCGACTGCATCAGAATCGGGGCTCTTGTGTTGGAACCCCCCTGTCTGATGAAGGGTAGAGACTGAGAAACCGGTCCCAGGAGGTACCTCTGTGATGCTTGATGCAATCAAAAGTAGTGTCATCAGAGACTAGAGAAGGGACTGGTTACTGGCCCCGTAAATTTGTCCTGTGTTCTTTATCTCGTTTTGTTTCACGTATAACTTCCTATACCTACATACTTCCTTGTCACTCATCAAGGCAAACGATCGTAGGTGGAGCAGTCATCGCTTTCCCCGTAGTTGCCAAGTTGCCTATAGTTTCTATATATACATTTTGGTGATCTTTTTTTGCTCACGCTTGACTAAAAAACACTACCACGAATCAAAAACAAAAAAAAATTCAATTTGACAACGCTGCTTCAGAACGGTGACGTGCGCCGATGACGGGCCAGGTTTGGCATTTTTGTAATGGCCGCTTTGTTTGGTTGTGCTGTTTAGGTTTTTTTTTGTGATTTATTGTGCCATTCTCATAGTTTCTCACCTTGCATTATTGACTTTTGTTATTACAGTGTATATTATTTAATTTGAGCTCTGCATTTCTTATTAAGTTGACCTTATGCCACTTTCGATTATTTCTGCTTTCATTAGTTAGATAAAGAAAGATTACTCAGGAATAATAATCGAAAGTAGCATTAGCGCAATTTAATCTAATGGGAAGGAAGAATGATAGTCCTCTAAAGCGAATCCCACACTAAACCATTTCCAAGAACTCTTGACAAAATGGTGGAGGCAAGTAAACTATTCAAACATAGCGATAATTTGGTACTCTTTATTAAACATTTTCGGCATCAACTGGTCTATTGATAATTGTGTGTAGCAGTCCCAGAGAAGAGAAGTAGGTATAGCAGATGAAGATGAGGATGCCTTTTGAAGTAAGATCCAAAAGGACCTTTCCCAGGAAACTCTAGATACTTTAGCACTGGAAGAACAAACAGTGAATTGTTGCCAGAGAGGTCTTTCCAAGATAACGCTACTTAGGCACAGATGCGGGTTGTCGGGGACTTGGTTTGCACCATATTTTATTAGTACTATATTTTGTTGATTATTTCTCTCATGTACAAAAAAAAACAGATTAGCAGTGAATTTTTCCAAAAATTATAGCGGTAATTGCCCGACAGATGATGGATAAATTAATTCCAGAGTTAGCGAACATATTAAAGGATTGGGCGATTAATATGCGGCAATTCAATGGTCAGGATTTCAAAGGAAATACTGTGAAGATAATGTGAAACGTGACGACCAAACAACTTATGGAAAAATATTATAACATGTTTAACACTACCTTGAACCCATTTACGGATATTGAGTTTAAGCAAGCGCGTATTCCAAAGGAGGTAAGCGAAAGCAGTTACGACAAAACCTGAAGAAAACAATGGTGTTTTCTTCAGATGTTTTTTTTTAATATGAAGAGTAAAAGAAAATGGTAGACTCATGAAATGAAGATATTTCCGATGGCCTCCAGAAAAAGGTATTTTTTGTTTTGTCATTTGAATTATTTTGGAGAGGAGGAAGGTATGTACTTAAAGGGATAACGGTAGAGAGAGAACTGGTCAATTCATAATCCAGTAAGACCAATCGGGGGGGTGATAAATCTTACACTTCTTTCAAGTGGGTAATTCGTATAAAAAATTCAGATATCTGCCAAGTTCGAAAATATAAAACGTTTATGGAGTAGCGGCAAGGGATAAAAAGTGATCGATTCTTTCTAACAGTAAATCCATTTTGGAGAAATGGAAAATGGTATAAAGATATCATCCCCGCAGGACGAATTCAATTGTCACCTGGACGTCAAACCAAGCAAAAAAAGCAGGGTTAACAACAGAAAAGATCAAAACTACCAATCTTTCCTCAAGGGGTACAGCTGTATGCAAATTGGCTACAGAAGGCACAATAAAAGAAGAATTTATTAAAATAAAAGGACACTCCCCTGAAAAATCAATTAACCCATATGAAGACCACCATACTGGATTAATAAATAAAGTGAGGGATAATAACACTTATAATAATTTTCTGGGACCAGAACTTTCTACCCCAGATATAATTGGAAACAGATATGATCGTTAATATTGTCTCAGCACGAAATTAAATTTGAATTTACAACCTGGTTGCTTTTTTACTTAGCACACGTATTATAACCAATAATTGACTAATGTCAAGTCTAGAAGATAATAGAGAGTCCCAATATGCCGCTGTCGACTTTTTCATTTTGTTTTATAACATCCGATAAAACTGTCAGATCTACACCGCCCATATGTCAATTGTATTCTCTAATTATATGAAGGCAGTCGACTTCTGTAATTTTTTTTGCTTTCGACCAAACCTTTTACTTTCGAAATCGCATTTCTTCCAACAAATGAAGATACTAAAGTCACGTATTTATTGTCTTTCGAAATAATAGAGGAAATATCCACATCAAATTCATGACTTGTACCACGGTCAACCTTTTTCAAAGAAGCTTCGACTGGCAATTTATTATTGGCTATTCTATTCCTTTGAATAGTACCCACAGACACCCCCCTCTTTAGCTAAATATGCCATAAGAGGCAGTCATGTATAATAGTTGTCATGATAAAATATATAGTTTTGCTGTCGTGAAATAATTTTAGCTAATCGTAAAACTAAATTGGAAGTAACTCCAGGGTTAGGTTCGTTGTCCGGTATACTCCATTTTTCTTGAATTGTTTTATCTTCTCGAATCTATTTATTGCCATCATGCCCGCTGCTGGTGCAATTCTCAGTTCCATACTCCAGAATGACTTACGGTTGTGCACACGAACCAATGAAGTAAACTTTATGATGCCAAGATATTGTTTTGTGTCGTTTTCAGAGAAAAATGGCGGCCGCTCAGGTTTAGTTTGCACAGCATGAAGGTTGGTTTGATGCACAACCATTGCATCACCTCGTTGGGAAAAGAATAGTTAAAGAACCGATATGGATTTTCCAAAGATAGAATTTCTTCTGGCACGTCCCCATCCCCACGGAACCCTAATTGATATTCCTTTAGCTCTACTTCCTACACCCTGACTTCTGTTTAGTATTTTTTATTATGGGTGTCTTATATCGTTTGGCGATCAGAAAGGCAGCCAATGGAATGTTATCTTCATAGTCAGACTGATCCTGGTTGTCGTTTTCTTCAACTTCTGATGAAACAACGCTTTCATTGTGGTCCATATTATTTTCATCCTCGGGCAGAAAGATCTTCAATGCTATCTGTATCGCTTCCATCACATCTGTCATCACTGAGACCCGTAAAATTTTCCCAATCATCGACAAGGTATACCTTGCTTAGAACCTTTTCCTTGCTTATACTGAAAATGGAGAAAAACATCGTATATATTATATGTAGTGGCGTAGCCAGAAATTTGTTGTCTGAGGGAGCATTTTGTGAGAGATACACCAGGCACACCTATCCATACGAACAATACGCCCCAATTTATCATATTTTGAAGTATTTTTCTGTAAAATAAATAAAAAAAGGTTTTCTGCCGCACTTGCATTAGAATTTCGATGAATTTTGCCTTTTATTTCAGAAAATAATACACAAAATAGCATTCGTGAATCAAAGTAACCAGAAAATGTTGTATTCCAGCATGTTTTCTTAAAAAAACTGCAAAATATATGAAAATGGGCTAGTGCAGTTTTTAGACAACATGCCGTCATGCAAAATTATCGGTAATTTTTATGCACTTATGTATGGTATCACTGCCGATAACATGTTTGGATAATACGCTAAGTAGGGTAAGTGGAGGAGATGGAACACATTTTGGAATTCAAAATATAACAGTTTATTGGAAAATGTTTCATTAATATAAAAATAGACGTTCACAAAGACATTCTTTGGCACACATTTAATATAAACCAAGCTAATCATATTTCATAATAATTATTGATCTAAAACTGAGCTTTATCCACAATACCGAAACAGAATTTTTGCACTCGACGTGCGTTTCGCTAACCATGTTAGCATCATCAGACAATCTATCAAATGACAGGACAAAAAGAATGGTGCAGAGGACAATGGACGAGATCGCAGCGCTGCCACTGCAGGACACGAGAAGAAAAATTACGGGCCTCAGAGAGCTAAGGAGGATCATAAGCAGAGCCAGACCGTACAAAGCGCCAGGACCGGACAGAATAGTCAGGAAGGAGGCCAAGATCCTGCCAAATAAAGCCCTTGTCCAGCTAACATACATCATGAATGCCTCGATCAGACTGCACTACTTCCCCTAGGGCATGGAAAATTGCCAGGATCATCATCGCCAAACCAAGAAAGGACAGGAACCAAACCTCATCGTACCGACCCATCTCCCTGCTACCCATCCTTGGAAGGGTCGAAAGAGTGCTTAACAAAAGGATCAACGCGGAGCTCCAAACACTAGGAACCATCATACCAGAGCAGTTTTGATTCCAACGGGGGAAAGTAACAGCCATGCAACTTGCGAGGATAGTGGACCATGCAATGATAGCAAACAATACCAGGAAGACCACGGCAGCGGTACTTTTGGACCTGGAGAAGGCTTATGACACCGTATCGCGGAAGGTCATGGCCACCAAGATGCACGGAGCAAAGATAGCACCGGCCGTCATGAGAACTGATCAACTTCAACCAAAAGCACAAGAGAGAAAGGACGCATAGCATGATCAACGGGACACGGATAGAGGACAAGGACACCGTCAAGTACCTAGGAGTCACGCTGGACGCGAAACTGACGTTCAAGAACCACTTGCAGATCACCAGGAAAAGAGCAGGATTAGCAGCGAGCGCAATATACCCCTACATAATGAGGCAATCAAGACTGGACAAAGATATCAAGATCAGACTCTACATCACCTACGTCAGACTAATTGCCATGTGCGCCGCGCCGGTTTGGAGCTCCTAGCAAAGACCAACATAAAGAAGCTACTCATGCTGGAACGGAGACTGCTAACGACGATCATGAATTACAGATGGGAGGTTTCAAGACGACAAGACAGCTGTACAGAGAAGCCGGGACAAGACTGCTAGAACAGAGAATACAGGAGAGAGCGACGAAATTCTTCAGGTACACGATGAGGACGCAGGAATTAACCAGGAACATAGAAAGGATGACCATAGAGGGAATTTCAGGACTATCCACAAGATGATCCACGCCTAAAAGTTTTCAGTGGCGAAATCTGTGGTAAGATTGTAACTCGTGTGATAAGCTAAAAGTATGTTTTTTCCTAAGGTTCGCATAATTGTTTGTTTATAGAATGTGTATAGTCTGAAAAAGAATGGATGTAATATTGTACCCAGCAAAAATACACTGGTACGCCTCTCCTCTTAGATGAGGTAAGATGGATCGTATGGGTGGAGTCCATCATGGACCATCATGTAATTTTATTTTTCAGTTTGCCTAAGATGCCTAACGTGTATAAAAGAAAACATGGAGCTCATGCCAGAGGCGAATGGACAGAAGTTCGTTTACAAGAAGCAGTTCGTGCAGTAAATGCGGGTGCAATGGGAATTAATGAAGCATCGCGTAGCTTCAATATTTCTAAGACCACATTATTAAGAGAAATTAAGGCCAATAATTTTCAAAAAAGGAATAGATTGGGACCCGATTCCTGCCTTGGTGAAGAGGCAGAGAGAAAAATTGCTGTCCATATAAAGAAATTGCAAAAATGGCTTTGCTCGTACTAGAGGTGAGGTACGCATAATGGCATACAAATTGGCGGAGAAAATGAAAATTCAGCATAAATTTGATAAAGAATGTGGTAAGTATTTTGGTGGCCTTACATAGGTCTTAAGAACAACTTTTATTTTCAGAAAAAGCTGGTTATAAATGGTTGCAGTCATTTATGCAGCGCAATTCCGACATTGTTATTCAGAAGAGCGAAAATGTATCAGCTGTACGAACCATGGCTATGTCTAGGGACCTAGTGGATGTTTACTATAACTTATTGGATATAATTTTAACAGAAAATGGTCTTCATAGAAAACCGGGGAATGTGTATAACGCCGACGAAACTGACCTCCATCTTAATACTAGGGCTGGTAATGTTCTAGCTGAAATGGGGTCGAAATTTGTGCTTTTAATTAGTACTGGCGAAAAGGGCGAAACAATAAGTGTACTGGCATACTGTAATGCTTAGCGGGTATTTATTCCTCCATTTTCCATATTTAAAGGGACGAACAAGAAGGACGAATTTATGAATGGTATGCCTCCAGGATCGGCCATTTATATGTCGGAAAAGCCCGCCTACGTTAACTGTGACATATTCTTCTATTGGTTGCAAACACACTTTGTTCCAAGAAAAATTCCCGGAAAGGTTGCTTCAATATTGGATGGACACACTTCACATGCAACCAATTTGGAAATGCTTGAATATGCTGACCAACATGCCATTATTCTCCTATGTTTGCCGGCATACACGACACACTATTTACAACCGTTGGATCGTGCGTTCTTCAAATCTTTAAAGACTCATTGTTACAATGCATGCAACCGTTTCGTAAAATCTAACGCTTCTCGTAAACCAATTTGGAAAAATATTAGGTGAATCATGGAACAAAGCAGCAACCGTTGAAAACGAAGTATCAGCATTTCATGCAACTGGAATACCCATTCCACCCTTATGTGCTTCCAGATTATGCCTTCATAGACAATTCAGTATCAAATGCTGCAAAAGACATTCCACAAGATGTAGAACTAATTGGAAACGCCATGGATCAAGCAGAGGCAAGCACAACTAAAACAAGCGCTGAAGAAGAACCCGCTGATGAACAGGAAACACGTGGAAAGATGCTGGATGCTGTATCGCCCATAACAGAAATTATTTGTGAGAAAACGTGCCAAAGGAGTTGCGGCTGTATTAAATTCAACGGAAAATTTAGAGAAAAGAAAACAAATGAACCAATCTAGGCAAGAAAAAGAACAAAGAAAAATTCAGAAGAAACAAATGAGAAGAAACACTGGCAAACCTAATGGAAAGCACAAACGTGCGCCTTCTTTTGACAGCTAGTCAGAGGAGGAACAAGAAGTTCTCTTAAATGACGAAGAAGAGACTGAGGACGAATTTGAAGACTATGAAAACGAGTGTGCAGGATGCAAAGAGGGTTATAGTGTCACCAAGAAGAAAGGAGATTGGATTAAATGCCTCATATGTGGCCGCTGGTTGCACGAGACATGCATATCCTTCGTAAGTTTGTGTCTCTCGTGCGGAAAACACAGTGGTAGTCAAGAATTGATTTGAATTATTACCTGTTCATCTCTCTTCATAGTCTCTTCTACGCTAGAAAGGACAAATGGGCTTTTGCAGAGTTCTACTTTTATTTTTTATTTTTGATCAATAATTATGTTGGGGTTTGGAACCTTCGGCAACATGCACTAAAACTGAGCTTTATCCACAATACCGAAACAGAATTTTTGCACTCGACGTGCGTTTCGCTAACCATGTTAGCATCATCAGGAGATGATTAAAACTTTTTTTAATCATCTCCTGATGATGCTAACAT
>MU183164.1:172198-210469 GCA_016904865.1 Pissodes strobi
ATTGTCCTCTGCACCATTCTTTTTGTCCTGTCATTTGATAGATTGTCCGTCAGGCTGCTGATATTGGCGAAGTATTCCGTGAATGTCTCCGCCTTTTCTGCCCTGTCCGTAATGATATGTTCTACGCCGTGGGGCTGTTCTTGTTCCTCATTTTTTTTTATGTGCTTCCAGATGTTGTTCTCTCGGCTTGCGGCTGTGATTTTGTTGTTCCAAGCATCGTTGTTATATGAATCCAGCATGCCTCGGGTAAGTTTGCACTCTTCCAGGTAAGCTGCTCTGTCATTAGGGTCACGTGTATTCTTATATGTCCTGCGTAGTTGGTATCTTCTCGTGATCTGTTCCTGAATATGTAAGGGCGACTTGTCCTGCTTGAGGTCAACGTATTGCCTGCCCGAACGTGTCTAAACAAATACCGCTGAGTAAGGTGCACTAATGAAAATGACCTTTGCCGAGGGAGCGTCACCTATTGCATATTTATGGAATTATAAACAGTGGTATGTCTCTCCTACCGGTCCAACTGTCCTCTACGTGTACCTTAATTATTTTTCAAGTGCCAAGTTCAATTTCCAGAGTTCGTGTGTTCTTCTATTATTGGGAGGTTATGCCTATCTTTGCTACACGTAACTCTTTTTGTAGGTAGGTACTTTCGCTCCGGGCGTCAAAATTTACTTCGAAACGTTGAATCGATGAAGCATTAAGGGTTGCTTAGTACAAGATAGCGCTCTATTCAAAACCCCTTCCATAAAAATCAATTAGCATATTCATGGCGCGTTATAGTACAATTTACGGAGCATATACCGGGTCGAGCAACTATCCTAATTAATTGATTTGACACATTTTACAACCCTAGCTAAGAATGTGATGTTTCTCTCTTAGTTCCTAAACACTAATTTCCAAGCATCAAAATATAATATACAATTATATTATAATTTTCCTCGATTAGGTATACTAAATGTCTACTTCCTTTTCCATCTCCTTTCAATGAAAAAGGTATCAACTTGTAATACATGAATAACTTTATCTTCGTTAGACATCGCGGCATAAGTGAATCACCCAAAAAGGTTTGTAATTTACAGCCATCTAGTCACCATTAAGACATGTGACCACATGTTTTAAACGCTACAACTTAAAATATCTTTAAAAGTGTTTGGGTTACTTAAAAATGCTTTTAGGGTGATAGAGAGCGGCTCGGGTTTGCCTCAAGTGCTGATCTGTGTTTTGTCTTAACGGCGGAAAAGGAATTGCAGGAAAAGTTTTTCGTCGGTTCAATTAAACTACTTTTCACACTGATTTATATCTTGAAGGAAACAGGTGGAAGTCAATGAATAATTTTACTGATATTCATTGTAAACATCTCATTGATGGCCAGGATTAAATTATTACATTCCCGACTTTCCAACATCTTCATTTTAATTAAGACTCTAAAGAATTACACTGCTAAACAAGAAGTTGCAAAAGCCGAACATTCTGGTTGAGTTTAAAAACAGATGTCTTCGAAACATGTTGCTGTTCCGAATCGCGGTTTTTACATATGTACGGGTCAATTAAAGGAGAGTAAGCTTATCAAAATTAAAATTGATGCCACGTACCCTGTAAAATAATGAAAGTTTCATTTTTAGTGAAAATTGAGATTAGCAATTTTTTCGTGAAAATTGTCATACTGGATTAATCCATAGGCAAAAATGAAAAAAAAAAAATTAGCGGTTTTTGGATATCGCTGATATTTTTAGAGGTAAATTACTTTTATCGATACATTCCTACAGAAATATTTTCGACAGTGATAAATGACTAATATATACGCTTAGTAACAGGGTACACATTTCAGGATGTGCAACGGTGAAGAAATATGAAGCCTATTGGCCGTCATGTTTGAGATTTCTAGGAGTTAAGTGTATTGAGATAAAACAGTCCGTATGACAATATGACAAGAGATCGATTTATAATTGGACGAACCAACAAAAAACAGTTATCGACTAACCCAAACCCGTGTGGGGTTGCTAGATCCCCCATCGGGCGCCTCCCCATGTGGCGGATAGGAGAACGCCACCTAGATATAGGTGGTACCGGGGAAATGAAATACCCGGGGCGGACCACAATCTAGCACAAATAAAAGGGTCTGTACTTCAGCGAAGCGGCTTCGAACGACGACTGATCCTATGTTAATGTCGGTCGGCATTAGAAGGAAAACTGTAAAACCCTTCAGAAGGCGACGGGAAACCACTGAAGCATTTCTCCCAAGAAAATCACATGGAAAGTTCTAAAGAAACACAGCCCTCAGTCTCCGGCAATATGAGGGTGCCAAGAATCCCCGGAGTAAAAACTAAACTTAATATTGGGGCATGGAATTTCCAAAGCTTATACGAAGCTGGTAAACTGATGAACACAATACGTGAGATGAATAGGCTCAACATATCAATCCTAGCATAAAGATCGCATCAAAACCACTGAACATCAATATAATACAGGTATATGCCCCCACTCCCGATAAGAGCGATGAAGAAGTTGATCGATTTTATGGATAAATCAAGGAACTGGTAATCCTCACCAAACCAAATGAAATAAACATAATACAAGGCGACTTTAATGCAAAAATCGGAAAAATCGGTAATACTCTTCCAAATGAGATGGTCGGACCATATGGCTGAGGAGATATAAACGTGAGGGAAATCGGCTGGTGCAATTTTGCCAAGAGGAAAACTTTAGGATTACAAATAGCTGGTTTGATGTGCCTCCCAGGCGTGGAAATCTCCACAAGATGGGGATGGTAAAATAGTTCGGAACCAGATTGACTTCATCCTCATTAACAAAAGATTTAGTACAACAGTAAAAAGAGTCTGTTTAAACCCTGGTGCAGATGTACCATCTGATCACGTCCTTCTTCTGCGCTCCTATAAATTGAAACTCTCTCGTCCACAGACAATTTATCTAACGAAACAACTTGATATTGAGAAGCTTAAGAACGAACCATTAAAGGCAGACCTGCGATATGAAATAAACGATCAACTTAGACGACAACACGAAGCATCCCTGGATACGGAAGTAGACGGATTATGGAACAACATAGGATCAACTATGATTAATACAGCACAGAACAGGTTAGGGTATCGTAAGTCTATCCCCAAAAAAAATGGACGACAGCAAGAATTCTACAGCTGATGGATGAAAGAAGACGATATAAAAACACAAACCCTGAAGAATATCGCAGAATAAATGTTAGAATTAGATCTGAAATTAGAAAAGCTAAAAAACAATGGTTAGAGGAAAAATGCAATTGAATAGAAAAACTACAGCAAAATCACGATATACATGGAGAACATAAAAAGTTGAAAGAAGTAGCTGGAGTATACAAACGGAAAGAGCCCGCAGTACTCGTCAATATCAGAAATGAAATTGTTCTAGAGGCAGAAGAGATAAAGACTGTATGGGATCAGTACATAAGTAAACTATTTCAAGACGATAAAAGACCAAACCTAGAGATTAAGTAAAGAAATTAACTTCTTACAGGACCTCCAATAACCAAAGACGAAATTAAAAAAGCAATACAACATTCCAAAAATAACAAAACGACTGGGCCGGATGGTCTGTCAGCAGAAATTGTTAAACTAATTGATGAGGAAAATCTGTCTTTATTGGTAATTGTTTTTAATAAAATATATAATGAGGGCAGATGCAGATATCCCCTAGACTTGTTAAAATCCACCTTTATTCCCTTGCCTAAAAAAAGAAATGCAAGAAAATGCAATGAACATCGATTAATCAGTTTAATGAACTATGCACTGAAAATATTCCTCAAAGTATTACATAATAGAATTTTTAGAAAATGTGAAGCCAACCTTAAAGATACCCAATTTAGCTTTAGAAGTGGGATGGGGACGAGAGAGGCTTTTTTCAGTATCCGAGTTTTGATACAGAACTGTCGAGATGTGAAGAAAGATGTCTTCCTTTGCTTTGTTGACTATGAAAAAGCATTTGACAAAATTCAACACGAAAAATTAATAAACATATTGAGAACAACAGTTGTAGATGAAAAAGACATTCGCTGTATTCAAAATCTGTACTGGTATCAACAAATAAAATAAAAACCCAACATATAGAAATGAGCAGAGGAGTTAGACAGGGGTGCATATTATCACCTTTGCTGTTTAGTCTATATTCCGAGGCCATTTTCAATGAAGCTTTGGAAGATAAAAAAATGGGAATCAAAGTAAATGGAGTATTCGTCAACAACATCAGATATGCGGACGAGTCAGTCATAATAGCCGATAGTAATGAAGATTTGCAACGCATGATTAATCAACTGAACACCATCAGTAATAAATATGGACTCAAAATAAATAACAATAAGACAAAGTTCATGATAGTTAGCAGGCAGAAAAAACCTTATCCCAAAGCTCAAATCACAATAAATAATACCACACTAGAACGTGCCTCACGTTACAAGTATTTGGGTAGTTGGCTGTACGAAGAATGGGATAACGATAAGAAAATTAGATGTAGAATAGAAACGGCCCGCAATTATTTCTTCAAATTAAAAAAAAAAACTAACTAACAGAGACATATGTTTAAGACTAAGATTGAGATACGCTAAGTGTTATGTGTGGTCCGCTCTGCTGTACGGCGTGGAGACATGGACGCTAAAAGCATCATCCATGAATATTAATGAAAGTACCATGGACCGACCGAGTAACGAATGAGGAAATCTTGAGACGAATGGGGAAAAGCAGAGAAATGTTACTTAACATAAAGAGAAGGAAACCCACTTATTTTGGGCACCTAATGAGAAATCCAAAATACAACTGATAGTTGAGGGCAAGATTGAAGGCAGAGCAGGAGTGGGAAGAAAGCAAATGTCCTGGTAAAGAAATCTAAGGGAATGGACAGGTTTAAGAACTATAGGGTACCTGGTGTACACAGCAACAGACCGTGAAGCGTACAAAAATGTGATCGCCAACATCCAGTAGTGTGGATAGGCAGAAGAAGAAGAAGAAGAAGAAGAAGAAGAAGATTATTCAAGATACGACCATTGTATGATTCAGTTTTAGTCAGAACGACTTTTATGGAACTTACTATCGACGAGGAAACGGTACCATTTATTGAAAACCTGTTTATTGTTCAATACGGTTTCACGTATCCATATCCTCGGGATGTGAATATTTATGTTTTATGTGGTCGTAGTAGCCTGCCTATGATTTTCTTATTTATTAGGGTTCAACGACCGAGTTTGACAACAAGATGCTGAAAAAATTTAGTCTGGTTGCAACCGTATAGTCTTGAAGTTGCCTGAAAATAATCCATGGGGACGTTAGGTCTACATTGACAATGATTTTAGAAGAATCTTCTAGAAATCCTTCGTTATACGCAAATGCACACTGCTGGGACTGTGAGACTCAATTGTTTTGACAATCTACCCTTGAAGACGAACAAAGAAATTTCAAAAATAGACAGAGGATACAGCAAGGCTACAATAAGCGAAGACTTAAAAGGCTGGACAATCGACCAGTTGTTTTGGAATCAAATTTTGTTGGCGAAGATGATGAAGACCTGATGAAAAGATAGGACAAAGTAGCAAAAGATTAAAGTGGAATTGAGAGACCAAAAGTGGCCATGCTGTACAACAGTTGCATGGAGGGTGTGGCTAAATTTGGAACAATTTATAATCCCGAAAATGGACGCTACGGATGACTTTCCACGCCATTGATTTAGCATGTACCAATAGCTGGTTGGAATCTAAACATGATAAAAAAAGGTCCTAGATTCTCCTAAATTCAAAATGCACATCCCTGAATGTTTAATGCGGCAAAATCGTCCAGCAGAACTCAAAAGAAGATCAGAAAGACCATCCTTGGGCCACACAACCAAATGCGTCACCTCCATAAAAAATAAATATTGGAGTAAAACCATTGTGCCAAACCCAATTGGATTTTTTGGACTATAGGCCAGAGCTGGATGATGATAATAAGGAAGTAACCAGGTGCTAGAATCCGGGATTTAAGGGAAAAATCCATATTTATTGTATTAAATATTCCATACACTTTTGTTTAGTTAAAAAATGAACCTGCTTTAGATTAGATTATAAAAAACAATAGAATTATATTGATTTACTGTTTTCAAAAAATTGTTTCGTCACACCTTCAGTACCTACTGAAAGTAAACTCCCTTGTCCATTACAATTATTGTTTTTTTCTCAAAACTCGTCAATGAAAATGTGTTTGTGTGTTTTTTAAAGATTTTTTACATCCATTATTTCAGAAAAATTACAACAAAATATTTCAGAAAAAACAATTGATTGAATTCCTACTGTTGCCTATGTCTGGACATTTTTTTAGAATACTACAATCCGAAGTGATCACTTTGATTTTACCTAAGCTAATTACATTTATGCATGCGTACGCTGGTAGCTGCATCAATTATACATGTAGCAATAATAATAGGTAATGTTAAATGGTCACAATAATTAAATCAATGGACCCAATAAATGAATGAACACAATAAAATTATCGAAATTGTCTTAAAGCCCGACTGTCAATGGTTGATTTATATTAAAAAGAGAGAACATTCAGAGCGGTTATATTACCTGATAAATGACTGAAAAGAATAAAATTATTGAAACTGTCTTAAAGCCCGACTGTCAATGCTTGATTTTGAATTGAGAGCGATTATATTAATCGGTCAGATAAACAAGTGAATAAATGAAAAATAAAATTAATGAGAGCTATCTTAGATCTTGGCGGTCAATGCTTGATTTATACTAAAAGAAGGAAAATTAAGAGCGATTATATTAATCGGATAAACAAACAAATAAATGAACTAAAGCTTCTGTACGATACCCAGATCCTGTGGTCGAACTCTGGTGGAGGCGCCGGGCACCTATAGGTAACTCAGGTACTGCTACTCGATGGCCCCGAGGGAAAACGAGCCGAGGACTCGATAGCTCGGTGTTAAGATTGGCTCTAGTGTAGCCTGGAGCTAGGATCTGTGGCCAGGTGATTGAATTGGCCCGGAGACAGGACTTGTAGCCCAGTATTTGAACTGGTAGCCCGGTATTAGAACCCTGAAATAACCCAATACCCATTAGACAAAGCCCCCATACTTTAATAAAAAACTATAGCCCCCCTTGCATAAATATATTTTCTTTATAAAACAAATCCCCCCAAAAACTATCAATGGATTCTCAATGAGCATCAGCAAATAAAAGAAATACTAAGGTACAGACAACTTAAATATAAAAAAAGATAGGTATGAATCACCCCTAAAAGAAAATATAAACTTCCCCATGTGATCAAAACTAAAGTTACATTAAAATAAAAATTCAGATTTGATAAAATGGAGTAGATAAGATAACCCAAGGAATGCAAATGATGGACAATGTACAAAAAAAAGGTTAACACAGATAAGGCAATTAAATCATTAATTTAGACAAAAAAAACTGTAGGAATAATTACCTCGCCAGTATATGAGGGTTGCTAGAGAATCGACGGTCTCGGTTAGTAGGAAGAGCTCGGAAGCTTCTGGAAACAAAGGAAAATGCCATTAAAACCATGGCGTCCTCGTCCTTCACAAACAATAGAAAAAATTAATTCCAGAGAAAATGCTTACCTAGCTGCTGCACCGATAAATCGGTCGTATCAAAACACGAACAGACACAACACAATATATCCCGAAAGAAAGGGTAGAATTAAATCACAATACCAAATGTTGAGTCTCTATGACTGTAATCAAGCAGAAAGCTTCTCTTCTCACCGAAGGGTATATCTAGAAGCACTCCAGCTTTTGCCTTTCTCCTTCCACGAGATTAAAGAAGTACGTCAGAACAGCAAGTAGGGAGGAGCTGAAAATGCCAACTGATTCGATACAAGGAATAATTCTAAGGTAATAAACGACTTAATTCTCGTTTATTATGATGGTAAAATGACGGCCGGACCCACAATTGATGAAATTAAATTAAATTGTTCAAGAAATACTAGAAGATGTTCCCAAACGAAGTGATAAAATGTTAAAAATCGAAATCGACAGCAGCAACCATGGGAAATAGCCCATTCCTACTACCAGTTCGTTGTACAACTGGAAACACCTAGAACATTGCCTCGTCTGGCGCAATGCAATCGCAATCGCTTTAGAACTCGCTTTGGAACTCACTCCCAGGACATGTGTTTTCCACAAATCACAACCTACAGCAATTCACGAACTGTGTCAATCTTCGCACTCACACCGCTCCTCGAGTACCATAGAATTTACTCAAGACAAAACAGTTGAAGAGAAAAACAAATATCACCATTGACTGATTTTTGGAAGAAATACAAAATTTGGTTGATGGCAAAATATGGCAAAGGATGCTGAAGATTTACTTGTTTTAACCAGCATCTCAACTTCATTTAAATAATTATTTTTTTTTTAAATGTAAGCATTTTGTCTTAATAGGTGCAAAGACCACCCTTAAATACTTACCAGGACAGACTCGTAATAAAAGCACATAGTGTTAGACTTGCACAAACAATGAAAACAAATAACATCCAGGTATTAAAGGTAGGATTTGGCGAATTTCTTCAATACAAGTGATAATTTTCAATCTCTGTATTCATCGTTATGGATATAATTTCCCAGAGTATGCCATAAAAACTACCATGTACAAGCACATACATTTGAAATGTATGTATGATCAAAGAAAGGGAAGCGAATCTGTTTTAGCTGATGTTGCTGAATTACTTTCTAGCATAACAAGGAAATTAAAAACATTATTAAGAAGAAGAGATATGAGAGCCAATAGATGGAAACGCGACAAGCAGGGCAAAAATTAGAACTTTAACAAACTTTTAAGGCCCAGTTTCTTCAAGCAGGGATAACTTTATTCTTCAAATATTTCCTATGACAACGATTGTTAATACAGTTGTAGCCATAGTAATTATTCTAGGAATAAAGTTATTCGGCCTTGAAGAAACTGGCACTTAAGGTCCTTAAACTGTGTGTGGTACAAACAGTAATAGAATAATTTTTGCCATAGGTATAAGAAAGTAGATCAGCGGTGCATAAAAGGAAAATGGAAAAGCAGGAATTCTCTTCAAGATAGAGAAGGAAGTAGTATTGGTGGTTAGGGGTTTTGAAACTTATTTTGTATGGCAGGGATTGTTTTTATATTTTATTCTTCTTCTTCTATTTCAAGTGCCTATTCGTTCGGAATATTGGCGATCATCCTGGATATGATGACTTTGTTCACGGCTGCTCTAAATAGTTCGGTAGTAGTTTTTAAGAATCATGTTCTTAAGTTTTTAAGCCACGATATTCTCCTTCTTCCCGGTGTTCTTCTGCCATAAGCTTTCCCTTGAAGAACGACTTTAAAAGGTGATATTTGCTTTCGTTCCTCATAATATGTCCGAGGTACTCAAGCTTTCTTCTCTTGATGTTGTTCATTACTTCCAAGTCCTTTTTCATTCTCTTCATCACTGCCTTATTGGTCACTCTGCCCACCCATGATATTCTCAGCATCCTCCTGTAAAGCAACATTTCGAATGCTTCGAGTCTTCTTTGTGTTGCCTCGGATAATGTCCATGACTCTAGCCCATAGAAAAAATCGAGAAAATATAGCATCGGAGGAGTCTGATTTTGATGTCGATGTTGAAGTTGTGACTTTTAAACAGTTTAGCCATTTGGTTGAAGGCGGCTCTTACTTTCTCTAATCTACACCTGATCTCCTGTGAGTGGTCCCAATTATCAATGATCATGGTTCCCAGATAGATGAACTGTGTTACTCTGTCCATTGGTGTGTTGTTGATCGTTAAGCCGTATCTTCCACCAGTTTCTCTACTGATTACCAAGAATTTGGTTTTACTTATGTTAATTTCCAAGCCATAGTTACTGCTGACGTCTTTTATTTTGTTCATTAGTTCTTGTAAGTTGTTCATGTTGTCAGTGAAAACCACAGTATCATCTGCGTACCGGTTGTTGTTCATTCGTTCTCCATTCAGCAAAATTCCTATGTCGGTATTCTCAAGGGCCTCTTTAAAGATTTCCTCTGAGTAGAGATTAAAAATATGAGTGGTGACAGGATACAGTCCTGCTTAACTCCTCGAAGAATGTTTACTGTGTTGGTTTGCTCTTCCATATTAATTTTAATAGTAGCTGATTGCAGTAAAGGTTTCGGATGATCCTAAGATCTTTATCATCCATCCCCCTATTCATCAAGACGTCTATCATCTTTTCGTGTTTTATTCTATCGAACGCCTGCTGGTAGTCTATAAAACAGGAAAAATATCACAGTTCATATCCCTACAGCGCTGGAACAATACTTGTAGACAGAAAAGTGCATCTCTTGTACCCATGCCCTTCATGAATCCAAATTGTGTATGTGACACTCTTTCCTCGCAGATCCTATAGATTCTTCGATGAATGATTTTGAGGAACAGCTTTAGCATGTGACTCATAAGACCAATTGTTCTGTAGTCACCACATGCTTTGGCTCCCTGTTTCTTTGGTAACATTATAAATTCAGAGATATGCCATTCTTTTGGAATATTCCCAGTATTGTAGATGTTATTAAAAATGCCAGTCAGAAATGTCAAGAAGCTTGAGGAATTCCGAATATACTCCATCCGGCCCTGGAGCCTTTCCTTCCCTTAGAGTATTAATGGCAGCTCTAACTTCCTCTCTCATGATATCAGGTCCGGACTCAGCCTGAATCGGGGGTGGGTCTCCACTCTCATCAAAAAACAACTGTTCTATATACTTCTTCCAAGTTTCTTTAATATCTTCTTTATCCACAATCAACTCTCCTGCATCATTGACAAGTTTTCTCACATTTTTCTTTTTGAAGTTTCCTGTAACTTCTCTCACCTTTCTATGTACATTGAACTCATCGAATCTGCTTTGCAAAACTTCAATTTCTTGGCATTTCTCATCCAATTCTTTTTGTTTGGCATCTCAAATTTTCCTCTGTATGTCCCTTTGTATGCTTTTGTATGTTGAGGAACTGTTCTTTTGTTTATAATTATTATAAAATTGCTTATAATTGTAGTCCTGCAGTATGGTTTGGGTTTTATTTAGATGCATAAACTGTAACTTCTGGGTTGTACTATAAAATAAAATATATAAATGTGTGATTGCTATCCTTAACACAATAAATAGTTTTATTATAATACTCATATAGCAATAAATCACCTATTCTGAAGTCTACGACCAAAAATAGACAACATTCAAAATAATATAAAGGATTTGAGGTTAGGCTATTTCGTATATTTGACGCCAAACTTACGAAATCCCAATCAAAATTCCAGTCTTTCACCGAAGCCCTCTGGAAGGGGAGAAATGTTTCCAAGATTTCCGCGATAATTAGTGTCGGCTATGCTGTTTGCACCGAAAAAAATCAAAAGTTTTGCCAGACATTTTTATAGATCTTAGGTATTATAGTTCTATACCTTTTAAAAGTCCTATCTTTACCCGCAAAGGAAAAAATATATATCGAAAATAAATTTAATATATTTTTTCCCTATTTTTCTTGTTTATGTGAAGATACGATCATAAGACCCTAATCTAAATATCTTGTATTACGTCAATTTTTGATTTATTTTTTTGGGGAATTTTGTTTACTGACAAAACTGCAATATTGGTTCGGTTTTTCTTACGCAGGAATCTCCTTAATCAGCTTTAATTTGTTACCTTAAATTATTATTAGTCAACGATCTGTATGGCATTTCCTGCTAAGACAGCATTTTTATTTTCAGCAGCTTACTCTTCTTGCATCCATCCGTAAACTTGTGAAAATTGCAATTTGGCACAGCAAGCCGTTTCGAAGATATTCCTTTTTAAATTTGATCAAAATGATCTACTTTTGCAAACTTTCTTCCAGCAGTGTAATTAACGATGGAAAAAAAATACCAGTGCTAGTATACCTGGTGCAACCTTAAAGCACCCACTTTGAGAGGGACAACGGTAGGGCTTTCAAAAGAGGTTAAGTATCTTGGCATCGTTCTTGACTAGAAACTAACCTGGAACCCACACCTGGGAAGAACTATCAAAGAAATGGCAGCGCTTTGGGCCTCTGGACGACTCTTTGGTAGAACATGGGGTCTAAAACCCTCCATCATTTGGTGGTCCTATAACACTGTTGTTAAGCCTATTATAACCTACGCCTGCTTAATGTGGTGATTAAAAACAAAGGAGATAACAGCACAACGAAAGCTAATAAGAGCACAGAGGCTCGCCTGTCTGGGTATAACAGGGAATATGAAAACGTGTCCCACAGCAGCTCTGGATACCCTACTTGCCCTCCCTCCGTTGCACATATGCATAGAAAAGCAGGCCTGGATCAGTGCGTATAGAGTCACTCAGACACAAAAACTGAAGTCAGGAAACCTAACTGGTCACCTTAATATTCTGAAGGACAGCCAGACAGAGGCGATGAACAAACCAACCGATACAATGGAAACAAAACTTCATTTTCACCGCTCCTTTGAAGTGGTAATTGAAGACCGCAATACTACAGGGGAAAGACTAAAATAACTAGAGAGGGGATCACTTGTCTGGTACACAGATGTATTAAATATGAATGAAGGAGTGAGATCCATAGTTTATGCAACTAGGCGTCAAATCTCTGCACCTTTAGGAAACACTCCCACCATCTTTAAAGCAGAACTAAATGCTATCAATATAGCCATCTGTGAATGTGCCAAAAAAGGCCTCAGATGTGCAAAGATCTATACCCTATCAGATAGTCAAGCAGCCATAAAAGCGCTGCATCTAGCAGAATCAACTCCCGGCTAGTGTGGGATTGTCGGATGGCTGCAGATCAACTGGCAAACAGAAACAGACTCACCCTCATGTGAGCACCAAGGGACGAGAGTGTGAAAGGCAACGAAGCCGCTGACCAGCTCGCATGGAATGGTGCACAGACTGCCTTTTGCGGACCTGAACCATTCTGCGGCACCACTAGAGGATACGTAATGAATGACGCAGAAATTGGGAAAGAAGCCGGAAAGAGACACATTGGGCCAATGCACCTGGGCAGAGACAGGCCAAAAGACTCATCTCTCACTCTCAAGCTACAAAAGAATGAGATAAAACTGGTCGTAGACCCCTGGAGGTACCACCTCAAGAAAATGGAGAAATCCACTGACGAACAATGCCAAATTATGGCTGAAACGTCAGAGCACTGACTCGCCAAAGGTTGAGGCATCTTGAAAATGACCTTGTGGCACCGGGAGATATACAAAAGCTCAACCTTCGAAATATTCTCAGGTTCGCGAAGGAGATAGGAATTTTCGTGTAAAATAGAGGGGGATGCACAAAAGATTAATTGTGACCGACGTGTTGAACGGCAAATCTTGCCGAGCAACCCCTCTACCTACCTGCCATATTATACCATAACAGGTGCAATGAAAAGTATCGATAATTTTCGGATAAGAGCACAAATGCTCGCAGTGCATGACGGTAAAATATAGAATATTTCAACGGAATTGAGTGTTTGTCAAATGCCATACTGCATTTAAAAATGGTATATTCTGCATTTTAGAAAAACAGCGGCTATTTGGTATCAGTATAAGAAGGGATGACCCACAGCGGGCCTTGCACTTAAACCACCAATTGGGTTCGTCACGCGTCGTGCCCGCAGCCCCCATTAGAGAACCTTCAAGATGCCGGTCTTCCTTAAGAAAGCCCGTATCTCTTTCAGACTAACACCACTAAATAAAATATTTTAAATCTTGCCCACGCGGGGCATTCCGTAAGTACATGGCACAGGGTCTCATCGTCCTCCATGCATCATCCACACTGCTCCTCCTCTGCAATTCTCAGCAAAGTCAGGTGCCGCCTAAGCCTACAGTGCCCTGTGTAGAATCCTACCAGAGCCCTGCACTCCTTCCTTGGTAGGCCCATCAGCCCCCTGACCGCTGCTACATGGAAAACATAATTTAATTTAATAATAATCCCCTAAGATGTTTAGTATTAAATTTTTTGCATTGGATATTAATACTGTCTAATTTCTGTTACCAAGAAATCACCTTCACACAACGTTGCAGTAAATGCACTCTTCGTATTCCTACTGGTCTAATTAAATTCCATATTAAAACCGAAATAAGAAATCAATTTTTACCGTATTTAAAGTTTTTACAAGAAGAACGGACAGTAAACCTAATGCAATTCAATGCTATTCTTTTTGCCTTTGCAGATGGCGAACGTTCCTTCCGTTACCCATCCCATAACTTATGAAATGCTAATTCCTATATCAATTTAATTGCAAATCGAACGGCGACAAACTGCTTTTTTCATAATAAATCTAGCAAAGTGAGGTATTTATCAATCATTTTTATTCATCATCGAGGCGGAATTTAATCTTTTAACTTCGTATTTTATGCAAAAAATAAGGTGCAATTTATCTTCATCGTGGCCAAACGGGGCACACTTAATCTCCATCTGTGACGTTTTTAATCATACTTAAGTTTAGAATCGGCACCAATTAAAACGTAAAAGCTACTAATTGCGCACTGCTGAATTTAAATGAATTTCAAAAACAATTGGCCGGTTTTCTTTTACATATCCAATCCAATACATATCATTTAAAAGGACGTAATAATTATTCATTCCGCTTCTCGTTTATACTTCTACAAATACAAATAAGCCTGAAAATCTTAATTTTAAAGAAAAAAATATGTCTAATAAAATAAAAGTAATCAATGGTTTGCCGGAAGAAGTAATACCGCTGTATTTTAATGAATATCTTACATTGGAAGAGAGCAAGAAACCTTAAAAATAGGGTCTCGTTTAAGTACGTCTGGCTTAGAGACAGTAACATCTTGGTTAGACAAACCGACTCTATTGCGATCATGAAAATTAAATAACTGTGTGATATTGGGAAAATTATGGATTTAAGTAAAAAGGATTAATGTAAGCTCATTACCTTGCTTATCTTTTATGGTCATTTGATGTTTTATATGATTTTTCGTGTGTAAATTCCTACATGCGGGATAATATAGATGATGTCGATCTGTCTGTGGAAGATAATGACTCATTACTTATATAAAAATAATTTCGAACTTTTATCGTTTATATTTACTTTATTACACGTTTTGGACAATCCTAGTTCTGTCCGTTATCAAGCGTAAACTAATCTGAGCTGATGTACTAGAGCAAGGGGCTCATCTGTGATCAAGTGTTTCCAAATAGTAAGCATTTCTACGCTTGGATTGCTGAAGATATAATCATTGCGTTTAATGAAAATAGCTTCTTATACTTGCTTCCTTCCAATGAAGTTCCTTGTGGACCACTTGCGCCTCTGAATATGTAATGTTGTGTTGTTTAGAACAAAGATGGTCAGCGATACCCGATTTTTGTGTTCTCTATTCTTGCATTTAAAGGAAGTTTTGTTTCCTCGATATACTACTCCCTACATCCACATGATATTTGTTAGAAAAATTGTTTCTCTTGTTTAGATGAATCATGTTCGGTTTTTGTTAGGCCGCCGGCCGCTTCTTACTGTTGATCCAGACTTAAAGAACGTATTGACTTTTGAGTGATAAACTATTCATTTAATATTTTCGAACGTTTCTTTTATACACTAAATCGTTAAGAGATAGATGGTGTCTTGTATAACAATTCGATTTTGCCAATGTCATATATTTTTGAAATTTCATTTATATGCCGCATTTAGGGAAAAAGATGCTGTATTTTGCACGCATCGGTTTATTAATTCTAAATTTATTAATTTGATCTGCTAACAATTCGTTTGAAAATGCAACTTTTTTAATATGAATTAACTATATTTTAAGTATAGGTTAGCTATATATTTGTGTTGGCATTTATAATCCGTTGTGACTATTTATTTTAGTTGATAAACGATGCACAATATTATTGGGATAACTTGACCTGATTTGTATTTTATTATCATGAACAGCCAGCGAATCGATTTATATTTTTCAGAATTTTGTTAGTGAAGCCTGCAAAAAACGCTGCATTTGACTCGTTGATCCGTATTTTAGTAGTAGTTTTTGTGACCTCCGTCACGGAGTAATAGGAATGTACTACTTCTCGTAAAGTCAGCTGTCGATTTAAATTTTTAAAAGTTTATCATTTTGTTAGGGAATATTCTCCTGGTATTCCTTGAATCACTTGATTTTAATGAATTAATTGTGGCCTCCGCTGTCATGTTACCATCTTAATAAACAAGAACTCGGTCGTTTATTGTCTTAAAATTATTCCTTGTTTCGAATCACTCGGCATGTTTCCGCCCATCACTACTTGTGACGTAGCATTTAATCTCGAAGGCAAATTGACGGAAACCAGTCGAGAGTTCTTCTCAGATACCCTTCCAAGGCGAGAAGAACGTTTGCCAGTGCAGTTAGAGACTACACATTTACTTTGTGATTGAATTCAACCCATTTATTGGGGATATATTGTGAAATCTTTTGTGCTTGGACACGACCGATTTTTCGGGATCTGTTACAGTACTGGGTTAGTTATTTTTCACTGGATTTCTTTTTCTATTGCCTGTGAAGCGCGTGGATGCCATGAGGCTAAGTTTTTTTTCATTATTTCAAGAGGCGTTCCCACGTTCGTCATACAAGACCGAGTCCGTCGAATCTCTCATAGTTCATCCTCACGGACAAATTTGAGGTAATTATTGCTTATCTGTGTTACCTTTTTTTTGTGCAAATACCGCCATTTGCTTTTCTCACATGTTATCTTATCTACTCCATTTTATCTGATCCGAATTTTAATTTTAATGCAACTTTAATTTTGATCATATGGGGAAGTTTATATATTCTTTTTAGGGGTAATTCATACCTATCTTTTTATATTCAAGTTGTCTGAACCTTAATATCTCTTTTATTTGCTGATGGGCATTGCAAGTCCATGAGTATTTTGTCTGGGGAAATTTGTTTTATAAAGAAGATGTATTTATGGGGTCTATGATTTTCATTAAAGTAAGGGGGCTTCGTTTAATGTGCACTGGATTATTTCAGGGTTTTTTTCTGGAGGGCCAGAAGCTTCATTGAAGGGCCACAACTTTTTCCGGAGGGGTACAAGCTTTCTTGGAGGTTCACCGCGCATACCCGTAGGCAACTGCCTTTACCAGCAGTTGGAACCACCTCTGTCCTAGTGAGTGCAGGTGTTGCCCGCAGCACACCTGTACATCTTGACACTGAGCACTCGAGATCTCGTCCAGATCTTCCTCTCAAGGCCAGCGAGAGGCAGTACCTGAGGTATTTTAAGGTGCCCGGCGCCTCCACCAGAGTTCGACGACTGGATTTGGGTATTGTACTGAAGCTTTATGTCGTTTTCTTTCATTAAAATAAATCAAACATTGAACGCCGAGTTCTGAGGTAGCTCATTAACCTTATTTAAATTTATTCACTGGTTTATCGGACCAGTTAATCTGATTGCTTTAAATTTTCTTTCATTTTAATAAAAGTCAAGCGCTGGCTCGATACTTTCCTTCATTTCATTCATTAGTCAAGTGATAAAACTGCTCTGAATTTTATCGTTTTATAATATGAATCAAACGACAGCTACGCTTTCAATAGTTTTATTCTGGTTCGGTTCTTTTATTAACTTGTCGAGTCATTTGATTTAATTACAGTAGCCGTTCGTTGCTATATACTATTATGGCTACATACTATTATTGCTACATCTAAAATCAGGGCAGCTATTAGCACACGCATACCTAGATGTAAGAAGCTTAGTCAACGTCAAGTGATCGCTTCGATAAGTAGTATTTAGTGCATTTAGTGGTAAGGCATACAGAACCAAGTATTTCCAACCGAATTGGTCTCTGTACAATCTCCATATTGTACTCTGTCTATTTTATCAACTATTTTAACCGTCATTTAACATTCATTTGTCTTTAATTAACCATATTTCTATTCAACTTTTTTCTCCTGATCGATTGTTGCTGTGTTTTCAAGAAAAAAGGAGAGAACTTAGTAGCAAATATATTGTTCCTTAAATTGTTAGATGGTGTTTTCTTGATAGAAGTTAGTTGATTATAATCGCGCCATTATTCTCGTTAGATTGAAATTAAGTACTAAGTACCGGTTGATTTTAAGAGCGGACCTAGCCATCCTGTACAACACCAGCAGAGCTTTTTCCGTTTAGTTGGCTAGAACGGGTGACGCTCAAGCGACCCCACGAAAAGGGCCGGGCTTTGTAACACGTCTCTCCGGGGCTGGGTTCCTTTTTCTAATTAATTGGGAAATAGAAAAAATCTTTACTTACATTTTACATTTTACATTCAATCAGAAAAACGTGTTGCTCTGGCTATAATCTTATTTAGGGATCTACCCGTGAGCCATTCTGAAGCAGATCCATCTTGATATTGCTCAATTAATCATCAAGAGATGCTTGATCATTGCATAATGTAGTTGTTAGTTTTTTTTTATGACAGTGATACACACATTAAATGAAGATCCTATGTCTGCGGTGTTCAAGGCTATCCAAATTCCGGGTAAACTCCGGTAACACAGCTCTCTTCTGAATGGAATCCAGCAGCTTTAGGGTATGCTTTGGTGCGGCACCCCAGATGTGTGAGCAATATTCTAAGCGCGGTCTTGTTTGCGCTTTGTAGAGCAAGAGCAACTGCGCACCAAGCTTCTGGGAGGCTGATTTAGCGATTTTAGCAACGTGGTCATGCCAAGACATATTGCTGTTGACCGAGACACCCAGTAGTCCGATTGACAAGGATCCTGCCATAATGATGTCAGGGCCAGCCGTACTGGCCCTCTTGGTAAACGTGGCTGCTTGGGTCTTTGCTGCATTGAACTGGACCAAATTTCCGTCGCCCCAAGTTTGAACTTTCTCCATGACTTGATTAATTGCTGTAATCTGCTCCTGTCTGCTGTGATAAAGTCTCATTGGCTGGTAAAGGTTTTTCTAATCTAAATTGGGAAACAAGGGCACTGTCATCTGCAAAACGGTTAGCAGATCATTAATATAGATGAGGAGCAGAATTGGTGTAAGTATTGAGCCCTGAGGCACGCCCGTGTTAATGGTGAATGTGTCTGAGATGTGGCCATCAACTGCAACGTGCAGAGATCGGTTCTTAAGGAAACTGGCAAGCCAGCTGCAGGGCGACAGTTTATTGAGCAATCCGTCATGCCAATCTCTGTTGAATGCCTTCGAAATATCAACGCAATCGCTCGAGACTCTCCGTAGTTCTCAGTTGCCCTACTCCATATATGAGTGACATAGGCCAATATATCTCCTGTCGATCTCTCTTTGCGAAAGCCGTATTGATTATCGCTGATTATTCTATTGTTTTCGAGGTACTTGGGTAGGCTGATTGACTACACGTTCCATGACTTTGGAGATTATGGGAAGCAAGACAATTGGGCGATAGTTCGACGGCAGTTTACATAGCATTTATTCTTTGGTTGGCTGGTTGAAAATGGTTTAGCTGGAAGTTAAGATACTGACCCGTGTGGGTTGGTTTCCTATATACAAAACGTTAATTAATCCATTCTTCCTACCGACAAGAATATCTAGAAACGGTAAACAGCAGTTTTTCTTCTTCTTGTTAGTAATTTAAAGGAATTATTTACTCATTTTAGGTGACTCTCGAGTCTAACTATCTATCAGTTTTATTGTATATTATTATCGTCAACATATGGCGGTCAGATTTTGGGTTTAACGATCGCGGTATTAATGACATTTATTTCAAACCATTTCATGTATACAATCGCTACCACCGGAGAGAGAGTAGAGAACCCATCATCCTGGGTATAAAAACCAGCTTTAACCAGAAAGTGGCAGTTATGTAGACAGCGCACATAGCTCCATCACTCCCTACAGGGGAAATGAAGTTTTTTCTGGAAATGTTATGTCATCCCTCAATCTTTCATCAACAATGTTCACTGATTCCGCAAGGGTATACAAGCCCTCCAAAGTTAAAGCTGACAAACTTGTGTCATGTGTGTATATAAACGACATCCATCTTGGAACGAAGACCACGCACCTATATTTGAGAAGATCAATATGCTATGCTCAAAGACTGTATCTGCTCACGTGATTTCGCTATTAAAAACCTAAATATAGGACATATCTACAAATATTGTAAAGTAAAATCTGAAGTAAGATAAAAAACACAGCAATTACCCTTTTATGAATGTCCGCGTTCTGGTGCCTTGTGTGTTGTATGTATGCATTAAGATCTTTAAAGATTTCATGCGTAGAAGCCTTGGTAACAGAGTAATATGAAGTTTGCAATTCATTCACGATTAGAGAGGGGCTAGCTGATAAGTCCCTGAATAATAAATTCAAATTAGCATGCTATAATACTATATAAAAAGTCAGAATTAGAAAATAGGCACTAGTACAACAAAACCAAGTCAACCCCACAATGGAGCATGGATGAACTGCAGAATGAGACAAAACTACAACGAAGTAGAGAAGAACTCAAACAAACACTGAACTTAGAAATATAAAGTAGCAAAATTGAAAAGCTATGGGACGTAACTGCAGAATTAAAAACAAAGACCACCGAAAATGTCTTTGGAAAAAGTAAAAGAAAGAGAACAAAAACATGATTTGACGAAGAATGCCAAAAACAGCTAGGAAAAAGGCAAACAGTAAGGAAGAGAATGATACAACTACAAACAAACGAAAGTAGAGAGAAATATGCGACAGAAGTACGAAGCAATGGAAAGAGATCGTCCCAAAGCGGGCTCCAGACAGTTCTACAGAGCAATTTCTTTGGAGAAGAGAGGCTTTAAGCCCAGATCTATACCAACACTGAAAATCAATCAAGGCCACATGATTCTAAGTGACGAAGAACTAATTGAAAAATGGAAAGAATATTTCAACGACCTTCTAAACGCAAAACAGGAAGAACCACACAAAGAAGAAACATACATCACAGTGGACCTACCAGTTAAAGAACTCTCGTTCGAGGAAACCCAAAAGGCATTAAATAAACTAAAGACTGCCAAGGCACCTGGCTCGGACGAGATACCTGCCGAATTTCTAAAATATAAAGGAGAGGCACTCCATCGCCAAATGCACCGACTAATAACTCTTACATGGCGAAAAGAAACAATACCGGCAAGATGGAAAGAAAGCATCATTGTGCAAATCCACAAAAAAGGGGACAGATCAAAATGCTTCAACTATAGAAGAATCTCACTAATAAATACTGCATATAAAGCTGTAATAAACATCCTACTATATACATTAACTCCATATGCAGAAAATCTCCTGGGAGAATAACAAGCCGGATTTGGGACAAACAGGTCAACAATAGACCAACTCTTTACACTGAGGTAGCTCCTAGAAAAAGGATGGGAGTATAATTGAACAGTGCATAACCTCTTCATAGATTTCCGGCAGGCATATGATAACATAGAGAGAAGTCAAGTTTGGGAAGCGATGGCTGAATTCTTAATACCAAAAAACTCATTAAGATGACCAAAGTGTATATTGTGGGCGGAGTATCGAAAGTACGAGTAAATAACAGTCTATCTAGTAGTTTGGAAACACACAGTGGGCTTAAACAAGGCGACGCTCTATCACCATTACTTCTTAACCTCGTCTTAGAAAAAGCCGTGAGATCAGCTGAAATAAAAACCGAATTGCTAACAACCAGAGGTCCCAAAATACTATTAGCATACGCAGGTGATATCGATCTCATTGGAGACTCCATTGTAATCGTAACAAGATCGAAAAAACAACAGGTGAAGTGGGACCAAAAGTCAACGAAGGAAAATCTAAATAAATGTGTATAAACAGAATGGAACAGAGAGATAGACTAGGGCAAAACGTCACAGTCAACACTTCTTTTTTTGCTAGGGGTACTTGAAACGTTCTACGTTTCAAATACCTTCGAGCTACAGTCACTGTTGATAACGACGGCGACGTTACTGAGGAGATCAAGGGCAGAATTTAATCTGCAAACTGTTGCCTATACGCACTTAACAACCTTATGAAATAAAGTAAACCGAACAAGAACATCAAAAATTAAAATTTATCAGGCCAGTAGTAGCATATGAATGCGAAACGTGGACAATGACCAAAGCAAACGAAGAATAGTGTGAACTACTTAAAAGCATTAATTAAATATCACCCTGTCCTAAGTTTGAACTTGAACTTGACAAAAGTTATATAAACATTCACTGTTAATTATAAACAACTTGAGCGGTCGACGGGAGCGATTTTAATTCTTAATGATGCAGCCATCAGCATTTTGTAACATATAAATACGCAGGCAAACGCCAAGTTCAGCAGGCTTTCGGGTTTCTCAATTCCGCTCAGTCTAGTTGCGGTATAGCACACAGGTGCGTACACTTCTAGTTGTTCTATCCCACAACCCCCATATCTGTGAACACCTGGACACAGGTCCAGGCCTATTAGGTCTTTACCTAACCTGTGTGGACGTATGCACAGGTATAGGGCATCTGGGGGCTACTAAAAGTAGAGAGAGTTCAATTTACGAGTGAAATATCAGAATTTCCAGTAAAGGGATAGTTTTTGGGGATTTTTAAAAAGTAGTGAAAGTGCCTTAGCAACCTGTGATAAACTTAATCCAGATAGACTTACCTTACAAAAATCAGAACGAACACATAAATAAAAGACAACTCCGCTCACATAAACTTTATTAATAAAAGTGACGTCGCTTTCTAGAAAGAGTTTCAACTAAGCCTTCCTCGAGAAGACATACATTTAATATTAATTGGGTATAGTGTAAACTCTTAATTCATCTGTAAACTTAAACACGCCTTTATTAGTATACAGTCTAACCGTTGTTAAGTTTGTTTGTTAATAAACTTGTTATTATTTTTATCGTTGTGTCTCCTTTATTATGTCTTCTCAACTTGACGTAGTGCGTTCCTAAATCTGAGCTACTCTCCTACATGCTAAGTAAGGCGTGGCGTCACAGTTAAAAAATACAATTCATGACAATAGCTCAGAAGTTTTGAACGAAAAAACCTCAA
The DNA here is from genome assembly GCA_016904865.1 of Pissodes strobi. Classification (NCBI taxonomy): domain Eukaryota; kingdom Metazoa; phylum Arthropoda; class Insecta; order Coleoptera; family Curculionidae; genus Pissodes; species Pissodes strobi. The sequence continues at coordinate 195,100 of MU183164.1, forward strand.
AAAAAAATTTGGACCCCATCATGATCCGACCACAAATCGGCTTCGCACCAGAACGAATGCCGAAGTGCAAGAGCTTTACAACGATAATGGTATTGTCTTAGACTATATAGCAGAGGGGTATTGTCCACGAGATTAATCCCAACGATTAAGATGGGCAGGTCACGTGCACAGGCTTCATGATAAGCGACTTGTAAGACTGGTCTGGGGAGAGGTTCCAACAGGAAAGAGACCACTCGGACATCCCAGAATGCATTTTAGAGACAACATTAAATCAGACCTCCAAAAAATGAATATTCCTTTTGACCATAGATTTCTGGAAGATCGTATCCATTGGAAAAAAGTAGTACAGACAGCCAATACCCACCCAGAGTTGTAGCGCTAGATGATGATGATGATGATGATGATGAATACTATATAATAAAATACAGAAGTTCCATGTTAGGTACAAATAATTCTACTTTTTCTACTAATAAGAGCAAATTTAAAAAATTCAGTTTGAAATGCCATTAACTGAGACTTCTATAACAGTGTAGGCAGCTTTGCCAAATCGTGCTTCTGTCAAAGAAATACCTTACGCGACAACTGGCAACTATGGGATTACCGCATTTTCAAGAATTTCCTCCATTAGATTCCACGAGCCGGTAGTCGTTAGTGCAAGTTCAATGAGCCTGCGTAGATGATGCCGCGAGTCACAGCTACGTAAGTCAATCCACCTTTTTGGAGTCTTTAAAACATACTAACTATTGAAATTTGAGTTTTGTTGTGATCGTCGGTTATTTATGAATGCAAGAAAATTAATTCCTATTAAATCGTTAAAGTTTCCATTCATGAAAAAATCATAATGAAGTATTGACTCGCAAACGTAATATTTGACATAAAATTTAGAATATGTCAAAAACGCTTTTAGGTCAAAGATAGTACCCATAAAATGTATCTAGAATTTTGCTGGAAATCCAAATATGAAATAATATACAGGATATTTCATTTAAAATAACCAAGTTGACATCTATTTCCGGTATAACCGGAAGTCGCACAAAGCTGCTGGTATGTTATTCGAATAAAGCGTTTTTAAAAACCTTATGGTACAACTTTTCAAAATTCAAATGTCTACTTTCCGAAATATTTAAATGGACGGTCACCGTGAGATACCCTGTGTAGCAAACAACCAAGGCTTAGGAAAATTAAAATATATTCTCTTTCTCGATTTTTACGAATAGCCTATGATTTCATTATTGAGAGGCAATATCCGCTATAGTTACTTGAAAAATTCATCTTATTTTATTCCTTTAAGGGGCTTGAGCCTCAGTCACTGAGACAGTTAGCATCAAAGCTCCTATATACTTCAAACTAATCCAGCACTTAAATAGGAAAGAACAAACACTTTTTCGGTGCACCGTAGCTCAAGTGTATTTAAAACATCCCGACTTTAATCCCTAAAGTGGATTTAAATCTGCCCGTCCCCAGACCACTTGTTCTTTGCCAGGAAGAGGCGAACAAATACTTTAAGTCACAGAAAACGCTGCAAAATCCAACCTGCTGCATGTGACGCGACGGGGGCAACTTTTCCGCTGGTATTAGAAACTCTATTGAAGGAGCGACTTTAAAAAATATAAGAGCTTTCAATGTCTCTCCTAGAAAGGCTAAATTTTAAGCTTACATTTTTCAGCGATCAAATTTGCGGTCTCACGACAAATAATTACTTTGTTGACTCAACATGTAATGTAATAGATAGTGTCTATAACGCTCAGTAGAATAGATAATGGAAGTCAAACATCGTATCTTGCAAATATTTTAATTATTGTGGGGCAAAATCAGAAGTATATTAGACAAATCTTAACCCAACTCGCAATACATAATTTAAGGCTATAATGCAAAAAGGTGTTAACTCAATTGTTTAGTTTTGAGATGAACTGAGTTAAAGTTTAACGCCTGGAACTTTTTACATGACCTAAAATTATATAGGTTTAGATAAAAGAATATATAAAGACACATTGTATTGTCAAAAATACTTGAAAAAAAAATAAAAGAAAAATTGGGTTAACACCTTTTCGAGAAAAAAATTTTACGAGCTATAATTATCTGTAAATAAAAGGGTTATATGTACAGGGTGTTCACCCATAATGTCCCCCCCCTTTAACTTTGTTAATTTTTAAGCTACAAAACAAATAAAAAACAAAATTGTAGTTTTTTTTATGTAGTTTTTGCACACGTAAACAAAAAAATAAAAAATGGTATAGTATACAGGGTAGATCAAAAAGAACCATTTTTTTTAATCTAGCCCCCATTTTTTATTCGATTTTTCAATTCTACCTAAAATTCTAAGGATTTTTAATATATCACACTATATGCCTATTCCTAATACTTTAGAAGTTATTGACAGTTGAAGTAGCTATTTTTTAATTATAATAATAATTCTTTAATCATTTTTAAAACAGAAGATACAAAATCACTACTCGAAGCAATGAGATCGAATTGAGGAAACTCAATATTTACACCTCAATGACTTCAAAAGCTAAACAAAAAGTTATATTCTTAGGTGGCTGTTGCCATAAAAAAAATAAAAGAACAAACAAAATAGCGAATTCAACTGTCAACAACTCTTAAAGTATTAGGAATAGGCATATAGTGTGTTACATTAAAAATCCTTAAAATTTTGCGTAGAATCGAAAAATCAAATAAAAAATGGGGGCTAGGTTAAAAAAAATGTTTCTTTTTGATCTACCCTGTATACTGTACAATTTTTTTGTTTTTTCCTTTAATTGTGCAAAAACTACATTAAAAACCCTACAATTTTGTTTTTTTCCTTTTTTTTGTAGCTTAAAAAATTAAAAAGTTTAAGGGGGGGGGGGACATTATGGGTGAACACCCTGTACAAAAACTTTTTATTCAACAACAGTTTTTGACTTAATGCCCCATTTCAACAACAAAGATACATAAACATTTCTTTTTAATTTTCTCCTCTTTTCAAATTATAATAGAAACCTCTGAGGTTTTCTCGAATGTAAGGAAGTTTTTCCTGGATATTGTCAATTTTTTTTTGCTGCGACAGCTTTGGTTTGTCAATATTTACTGGCAAATTTTCAATTTCTGCTTGAGTTCTATTAATTTTTCTGTTTTTCCATATGTCAACAATTGTCTAATCCTCAGCCTCATCAAAAGATAATTTTTTAAATTTGGTCATCCCAAAGTCATCAACTCGAATCCACCGAACTTCCCTAAATTCTACTTTTTCATTCTTTTAACTTTTTTTTCGGTCTATAAATCCTAGTTTTCTTGGCAATTCCTTAATATCAATAAACTTATCTGCCATTCTTGTTATGTTGAAGGCCGTCGTTCTTCTTGCTTCTGTCATTATGGACAGGTATCCATTCTGATCGCCTTTTCTGTAGTAGAAAAATCTTTATTTGAGTCCATGAAAATGTGGACCACCTAAGGAAACTTTTGGACAATTATCTTAAATGTGCCAGATCTTATCAAATAATGGCATAGGCACACAATGTTTTTGTTCTGACCTCCTGCCGAGTTACTCCATGCTATTAGGTGATCAAAACTTTTAATTTCTTCTTTAATATTTTCGAGAAATACCAATACTAACCCAAACTACCTATTTCCTCAGGGCCACAAGATCCTTGGTTTTTCCTCCAAATGTGGGAATAGCCTTTGCCATTCTGTTGCTGTTTTGAAAATGAATGAATTCCTAAAGTATCGAGCCATACCTGTCTCAAGTAAAAAGCTTTACTAGCGGAAATTTTTGGCAAAGGAAGGGTTTCCTGCAAAAATATTTCTATATATGGCAAAATAAACAAAAAATAATGTACGTACCTCCTTCTGTCTGAGAATATTCAGATCCTGTATCTTCAAGTGCATTGAGTAGTTCGTCAGAAGAATAATTATTTAAATTGCTACAATTCGCAGCAAGATTAGCAAATATTTTCTTTAATTTATGAATTTTAGCAACCCAAGAAAAGGGGGGGGGGGGTTGGCACGTAAATTTGGTTCGGGCTGATGTCTGCCTTTAATGCAGCTATTTATTTATTTTTTTATTTTTTTAATTTTAGTTTTCCCTCTTTCAAATATAATTAGTTCGAGCGGAGTTTGTGTTGCATTTTCTTTTTCCAAAAGAATAACTTCTTGTGTCATCGTTAATGCTCTAAAAATTTTATTTTATAACATTGATCACATCTTTTAACTTCATCTAGCTTAGTGGCAGCCAGGCTGTTCTCCAGACTTATTCTATAAAGTCATGTACTTCATTTCTATCCTGAACATCTATCTATATTAATTTAGCATTTAAGTTTCAAGATTTAAATTTACCGCTAATTTTGCTAATCACTTCCTGCGCCTTCAGAGTGTAGTTGTCAAGATTCTCAATGTCAACAATGACACATTTTGTCGTTCCATCAAAGACGTGGTTCAGGCATCGTTTTGGCCTTTAATTATATAAAAATTTTATAAAATGTAAGTTTTAACTTGTTAATTGTAATTTGACCGTTGTTTGTTGGTGTTGTTTGTTTTCTCTTCGTTGATATGTTCCTTCAGGTCCAATGACAAGTAAGTGAAAGAACCTCTACCATTTTCCGTTGTTTTTTTTGTTCACCATTCTCAAGTTAACATTTTTAACACTCTCAGAATCCTAATATATCAATGTCAACTATATCACAAACTAGCCACTTACCACAAACTAACCTGGAACTCACACCTGGAAAGAACTATCAAAAAAGAAACGGCAGCGCTTTGGGCCTGTCGACGACTCTTTGGTAAAACATGAGGCATAAAACCCTCCATCATCTGGTAGTCCTTTAACACTGTTATTAAGCCTATTATAACTTACGCCTGCTTAGTGTGGTGGGTAAAAACAAAGGAAATAACAGCAGGGCGAAAGCTAACAAGAATACAAAGGGTCGCCTGTTTGGGTATAACAGGGGCTATGAAAACGTGCCCCACGAGCAGCTCTGGAAACCCTACTTGACCTCCCTCCGTTGCACATATGCATTGAAAATGAGGCCTGGACTAGTGCGTTTAGAGTCACTTAGACACAAAAACTGAAGTAAGGACTGGTCTCCTTAAAATTCTGAATGACATCAAGATAGAGGCGCTGACCAAACCAACCGATACAATGGAAACAAAACCCCATTTTGATCACTCCTTTGAAGTGGTAATTGAAGACCCAATACTACAAGAGAAAGACTAAAAAAAACTAGAGAGGGGATCACCTGTGTGTTACACAGATGGATCAAAGATGAAAGAAGGAGTGAGATCCGGAGTTTACGGACCGAGGCATCGAATATCTGCACCTTTGGAAAACACTCCCACAACCTTTCAAGCAGAACTACATGGTATCGATATGGCCATCTCTGAATATGCGAAAAAAGGCCTAAGAAGTGCAAAGATCTCTATTCTGTCAGAGAGTCAAGCAGCCTTAAAAGCGCTAGCATCTAGCAGAATCAGTTCGCGGCTAGAGTAGGATTATCGGATGGCTGCAGATCAACTGGCAAACAGAAACAGACTCACCCTAATGTGGGTACCAGGGCACGAGAGTATGGAAGGCAACGAAGCCGTTGACCAGCTCGCATGGAATGGTGCACAGACTGCCTTTTGCGGGCCCACACCATCACTAGAGGACACGTTATGAATGAACTCAGAAATTGGAGAAATTCGGAAAGAAACACATTGATCCAATACACATGGGCAGAGACAGGTCAAAAGTATCATCTCTCACTCGCCTAACTACACAAAAATGCTTCTCAAGCTACAAAAAGATGAGATAAAACTGGTCGTAGACCTTTTGACTGGACATGGCCTCTGGAGAAAATGAGAAAAACCACTGACGAACAATACAGATTTTGCCAAACTATGGCTGAAACGTCAGAGCACCTTACTCTGCGAATGTCACGCACTGACTTGCCAAAGGTTGAGGCATCTCGAAAATGCCCTTGTAGCACCGGGGATCTACAAAAGGTCAACCCTCGAATTATTCTGAGGTTCTCGAAGGAATTTCGTGTAAAATAGAAGGGTATACACAAAACATGATTATTTTGTGGTCGACGTGATGAAGGGCAAATCTTGTCGAGCGTCCACCCTACCTACCATACCATACCATACTATACCAAGAAAATTTTTAAGTATCTCTTCTAGAACAAAACGACACGGAAAATACCATATTTTTATAATAGAATAACGAGTTAGTACAATAAAAAAAACTTGTGTTTTACCTTTAAAGCACTTGAAATATCGCCAGGAACAATTCACTTCGAGTAATATTGGTCTCGCCGCTTTAAGGGAGATACCACCATAGTCTGTTTTATAATTTAATTGTATCTTTCATGCTCAAACAAAATATTTATAGCCTCTTTCAGGGCAGAGTTAGAAAGATTTAGAAAGATCCAAACAGATATATCATCTAAGCCCCATGTTCAAGGATTTTCGGTATTTCTCTAGTCTCTTGGTATTCTTAAACGATATCCATTCATTGGTTTTTGTAAATGAAATTCTCAGCAGTAAAATATTATATTTTTCATCTATGTCATCCGCTACCATTTTATTTAATATATCTCTTTTATAAGCATCTGTCATCCCAACAATTGTGACATCTTTCATTAAATATGTGCTATCCGAGGCTACGTTCATCAATGTGTCTCCTTTTTTGGCCTATATCCCACTGAATTTCGTTTTAAAATGCCATCAACGTCGAAAAATTCTTAGTAACTATGTTTCTTGCAAAGACAGCAATAAGTTTGCCATATTTTGATGAACATATTTTAATCCACATTGCATGACACCATACTCTTAACTCATAAGTCGCTTCCTATATCAGCTTTGACTTCATTGGTATCAGCGTTGATACCGCTCCTTCAGCTTCTACCCTCACATCATCTGAACCTTTTTGAGAATCGCTTGTATTTTTCATTTTGGCTTGTTTAAAGTCCAACGAGATTTGCAATACAATTTAAGTTAAAATTAAACACTTATTACATTTCTTTATTAGAAATCTTCAAGTTTCAAAAAGTTGCTATCAATAAATTACAGTGTAATAATACAGTACCGATGACATCAAAAATATCTGCAGGTAGATGTAACTGACAAAAACACCTTTATTGCAAAAAGTTCACTTTTGTACTTTTGTATTGAAAACTTTCACGTCTCGTGCAAAAATGTTGTGCTTGCCGCACTTGTTGCAAAAGGGTTTACGACGGAGAATCTTTAGTCTATAACATAAGTAAATGTATCGTCATCAATTCCAAAAAAAAAAACAAATTCTTTCGACAATTTCTTATGTAAACCATCTGCATTTTATCTTAGAAGAGAGAGCTGTTATAAATTTAAAATAACTTACGTACACCATTACATATATAAAATGTCTAAAATATCTGGCCGACTAGAAGTGTTAACATAAATTTACTATAGAACAGCTCTTAAATAGATAGCCCTCTTGAAAGCTGCTTTTTTATTTAAGCCATCCGGTTAAAATTTTGCTGTTTGGAGATTATATCCTAAAACTTTCTATATTTTCCTTTAGGATAACTTTTAGTTGTTTAAGATTATTTTCCCACGTTTTACTGCGCTTTCAGGTTTATCTCACAGAATAGATTCTTAAGCCGAATAGAGAACTATTAATGATGTTTTGCTTTTAGAGTTATCGAAACCAACGATAATATGAGAATTTCTAACACAAAGTAAGCGCACACATCAAAAAGCCATAAATGAATCAGAAAATAGCCTGATACCTATACAATGTATCTCTAAAAGTTGCATTATTTTCTCCACCAAGATTAAGCAACAAATCAAAATTAATCTAAGGATCTTTATATGATATTCTTGCCCTTAGTCGGAGCAATATAAATAAGTCGTAGATTTGTATTGATATTTCATCTCTCTTCAAACTTGGTTGCTAAAATTTTCAATCAGATTTGCTTTTGCACTACCCGGAGTTTTTGAATTTTACTCCTAAACACTCTGAATTCTTACTAAACTGCTGTTCACTTGAAACGCAAACTTTTGAGTTCTTCAAAATTGAATGGAATTCATAATGCGGTTTTAAAAATATTAGGGCACATTCCATGACCTGTTTACCAGGCTAGCGGGTGTTATTAAAATTGTGCATATCTTCTATACCGGAAATAGCGTCGCCTAATTACAGAGGGTGATCCTACATAAAAAAACATGAACATTTTTTCATATAAACATGGGTCCGAAAATGCATAGTTTCCAAGATATAGGGTGTCAAACTTTTTATAAAAATTCAGTTTTTTGTTAATATTATAAATATTATTTTACGGATTTTGTTGAAATTTGGCAGGGTTATCTGTAGTAACAAGGGGCTCATTTAGCCTTAATTAGATTAAAAATATAAAGTCCAGTGGCGTCCCGGAGGGCATCATACCGAATATTATTGACAAAAAAGTGTACGCCGCTGACTTTTTCAAACACTTTATATTTTTTTCGTATTAAGCAACTAAAAATACAATATTTTTGATTCTCGAGTTGTTTTCGTATCTTGCGTCGTTTTCGATTAAAAAAGTAAAAACCGGTTTATTACATTTCCAAACTTTTTTGATAAAATCGATATTTTTATTTATATCTTAAATATGCTTTCACCGATTTTGTTGAAATTTAATGGGGTTATCAGTAGTAACAGGCGGCTCATTTAGCGTTTATTAGGTTAAAAATATAATGTCCAGTGGCGTCCCTGGAGGCTTCATACCGAATATTATTGACAAAGAAATGTGCGCCACTGACTCTTTTAAATATTTTATATCTTTTTCGTATTAAGCAACTAAAAATACAACATTTTTGTTTCTTAAATTGTTTTCGTATCTTGCTTCGTTTTTGAGAAAAAAAAATAAAACCAGTTTATTACAGCGTTTGATGTAGAATTTGGTGCCCTAAAGAAATGTAATAAACTGGTTTTTATTTTTTTTCTCGAAAACGAAGCGAGATACGAAAACAATTCAAGAAACAAAATTGTTGTATTTTTAGCTGCTTAATACGAAAATAATATAAAATGTTTTAAAGAGTCAGTGGCGCACATTTCTTTGTCAATAATATTCCGTATGTTGCCTCTGGGACGTCACTGGACATTATATTTTTAATCTAATTAAGGCTAAATGAGCCGCCTATTACTACAGATAACACTATTAAATTTCAACAAAATCGGTGAAAGCATATTTAAGATATAAATAAAAATATCGATTTTTTCAAAAAAGGTTGGAAATGTGATAAACTGGTTTTTACTTTTTTTATCGAAAACGAAGCAAGATACGAAAACAAATCAAGAATCAAAAATATTGTATTTTTAGTTGCTTAATACGAAAAAAATATAAAATTCTTGAAAAAGTCAGCGGCGCACACTTTTTTTGTCAATAATATTCGGTATGATGCCTTCCGGTACGTAACTGGACTTTATATTTTTAATCTAATTACGGCTAAATGAGACCCTTATTACTACAGATAACCCTGCCAAATTTCAACAAAATCAGTAAAATCATATTTAAGATATTAACAAAAAACGAATTTTTTATAAAAAGTTTGACACCCTGTATCTTGGAAACTATGCATTTTCGGACCCATGTTCATATGAAAAAATGTTCATGTTTTCTTATGTAGAATCACCAGCTGTAATTTGGCGATGCTATTTCCGGACACCCTGTATACATTGTAGTAAACAAATTCCAACATATTTTATAAAAGTTCATTTGTCCTTAAATGCACAAGCATTTGTCTTTTTTGTTCTTTACATTTAAATAAAATTTAGTCAAAATGTAAAAACTAAATTCGGGGATTTTTTAATAGATTTTGTTTTGTACAGAATATGACTTTTTAAGTTAGAAATTTAGAAAAATTTAGTAAAGCACATTGTTACGCTAATATTTGGCAACTATTTAAATACCCTGTATATTTGGAATCTCATTTTTTAGATAATTACAGAGTTATTTCGGCAAGGGGATATTAGCCATTTTTTGGAATGAAAACTTCTTTAGCGCCGTTACCCGGCTGAGAACAATAAACAGTCACTTAATTGTAACAAATCAATAAGATAACGTATGAAGTAAATATTTACATATATGGCCGTTAAATATCTATAGGTAAACGGATTGAGCTCAAGTCGATTTCAATATCAAGGCGACAAATTGAGTTTGCAAATTTCAGTTATGGGAAACAAATTATTGTCATGAGTTTTACAGCCAATTAAGCAAAATAAATCAATCAACTATCCTGACTCTAGCAAAATGAATTCTATACTTGAGACAATATCAGATATAATATAGATACAATTAAGTATTTCCATTGCAACGATGAAAAGTAGGAGAAATGCATATGATGCATGAAATTAGATAACCTACAGCTTTTTAATGGTAAGGTCGATAAGCAAAATAGCCAGATCAATAAATAAACGAGAAATAGCGAGACTATAAACAATAGACATCAAACGACCTAGAGAAGTTTAAGTATAAATTTATTAATCAAAATGACATATAGCGATAAAATATGTGCGATATAGGACGCGAATGACCTACAGTAGTTTAACTATAAATTCATAAATTCAAATGATGTATTACGACAATATCGATAATAAAGGTCCTCAAATAAAACGAAAGAGATTTCACTTGTATCTAGTAGATTTGCAGATACTGGCATTTCTTGTCTCCACCATGTGATCGTATCACCTTGACAAAAAGGCCGCTGTACTGCTAACTGACGCCGGAGCTAGCTAGGTCGGTATCGAAAGGCCGCCGACAGATGTCAGCGTCAGCCCCAAAAGAAGGAAATTCTATCTCACGGAAGGAATTCTATCAATACCTGCTACAACTAGGCCAGACGGCTTACACGTGACGTCGTCAAAAGTGATCTTAACTTATTTACAGGCGTATATTGAAATGTGCAATTTCTTTTAAAATTTCACAGTTAAGTAGACATTTTAGATGCAAAAATCTCGAAAAAATATAACAAAAACTTGTTTTTTGTAAATTTAACTTTTTTTATGTAGTTTGAAACGTAATTGGCCTAATACAAGACCTCCTACAAGCTGACATTGCTTTAAGCACGACTATTATGACTGATAATGTGTATGACCCATTTTTTTAAATCAAAAATTAAATTGCAGTTTGAGTACTTACCTTTTTCTGCATACATAAATAATATTTAAGTTAAACCAAGGCTGCGAGTCATGAACTCAGCCCTTAGATGCGCCTAATTCGATTTTTGTTAAAGGAAAACGAAAGTTCAAAGCAAAAACCTTTGAATACCCAGTTTATCAAAATAGAATCTATTTTGATAAACTGAAACTAGATGCCAGCAATCTAATTAAGAGATAGGTGGTAAAATGATTTGCGGATAATTAGACAATGTCATTTTCATTCCTGCGTGCGCGCCATATCTTCGTGATGCGACCAGTCGTTTGTATGTGCCCTGTGCCCTGGTGGTCTGCATGGTTAGCCTTCACCTCGGAGACTCGAGTTCAAATCACGTCGGCGTTTTAAAAAATTGTTTTAAAGTTATATTTCTAAACTGTTTTTTTCTTGTTTTTGGGTATGTCTTGGATTAGTTTGGGTTAGCACCTGGTTAGTTTCCTTTTCTTGAGCCCCCGTAGCGAGCGAAGCGAGCGGAGGGCCATACGAACAGTGAAATATGCGAAGGAATGAAAATGATATTGTCAAAGTATCGTCAAGTGGTAAAATGTCACTATAAGCACAGCTTATTCAATAACCAGCTATTCATCTCTATCGAAATCGGAAAGTTGGAGTGTCGGGCACTGCGCTTCCTGACAGTGCCCTTAGCGGTTCAGTTTCACAGTCTCGTGATTTTTCAGGCCATGTAATGACACGAAGCGAACTGAATTTAAAATGAATATTCCCTTCAAAATCCACGACAAATTCGCCCGAAGCTGCGGCTATTGCCATAAAAAGACCGGAAATTTCGGATTTTTATACAATTTTGCCATTTAAAATCGTTTTCAAAAGGATTTTAGACGATAAAACATCGTATTTTAAATCAACCGAATTGTCAAAAGTATTATTCAGATGCTCAGACGTTTAGAAAAATATTAACTCATGGCCCTCTTCTAAAATTTTCACTTGACTTTCCCAAATCAAAGGATGCCGTTGCAAGATGAGTAGCTGGTTATTGAATAAGCTGTGCTATAAGCCGAGAATAACAACCGCAGAGAAGCGACAAAACCCGTCGGCACCTTTGAAGTTGGAGAGCCAAGTTCAATTTGTCATATGTGATAGATGGCCGGTTTAATACACTGAGATAAAAGTAATGAAGGGAAAAGAAATGCTATACACCGATAAAACATGTAATTAATTACATGTTTATTATTTACTTTATTAGAAATGTATTATGAATAGTAGTTATCTTTTAGGATTTAACGGTTTAACTCAGAGTTTACTGATTTGTCGCGTTCCAACTTTTTAGAAGTGAATACTTCTTCGGTTTCATGAGAGTGATTTTTCAAGGTCGCATCACGACATGGTTTATCTTTTCGTCTCCCGTTACGAAATTTTTGTATCGTTGATTGGACGACTAACCCAAACTAACCAAATCTATTAACATTGTTTATAGCGTATCGAATCCGGCGCAAATAAGTAAAATAAATTGAGACGAAGTGAAACTAACCCAAAGTTGATTCGACGACTAACCCAAAACTAACCAAATCTCTTAAAATTGATTATAACGTATCAGAACCGGTTCAAATGATTAAAATAAGTTGAGACTAATTGAAACTAACCGAAAGTTGACTCGACGACTAACCCAAACTAATCAACTCTATTAAAATTGTTTATTACGTGTCGTAACCGCTTCAAATTGCTAAAATAATTTGAGACTAATTAAAACTAACCGAAAGTTGATTGGACTACTAACCCAAACTAACCAAATCTATCAGAATTGATTATAACGTATCAGAACCGGTTCAAATGACTAAAATAATTTGAGACTAAGTGAAAGTAACCGAAAGTTGATTGGACGACTAACCCAAACTAACCAAATCTATTAAAATGGATTATGACGTATCGGAACCGGTCCGGATGTAAAAAGTCAATCAGTTACACGTACTATTACCATATGTCAAAAGAAGTAAATAATGATGTATACGAATATTTCTTGATGGATATATCGTTGTAATGTCATTGTAATACGTCAAAATGTATGTTAAAATATTGTAAGTTCATTCCTTATTAAAAGCCGACTATGTACGATTCTTTCAATCAAACGTTTTAAGAAAACGTCAAATGTGACAGATGAGTATATTCGTCAATATATCCCTTAATATAACAGATATCGAAAAATTGTTTAACAAAAGATTTGTATTTTTCGATGCTTTATCGTTTGGAAATAAAATATGACACGTGCAACTGTCGCATTTGATAGTTACAGCTGTCAAATTCGTTTATATTAATCTGACATATGTCAAAATACATTGTTAACATTTTGACACATTTAAGTATTGTATCTTGACATATATTTTTAATCATTAAATAATGCAATGCAATAGGGTCCGAAATTAAAACAAGTAACGTAACGGATTCAGACATGCGCCTGCGCCGCTTTCTCATAACATTTTTGAAAAAGGTTCGAATTCTTCTAAATTAAAAATCATTAATTGATAGAGTAATAAAAGCTATTCAAAAATTGTCGTATATTTTTTCTGTTCAGTTAATAATTAAGTGAGAAAAAATTAATGAAATACAATAGGAAACCGAAAAAGTTTGATTCATTTACGATTTATTCGAAATAACTTTGTTATTAAAGGTCCTATCGAAAAAAAGTATTAAGATATATTGTAGAGAAATTCAAAACATATTTTTCTGCACAAACCAATTTATTCCAACTGTCATTATTCTATAGATAATTGAAAATATATCTGAAACATATATCGTGTTCATTTATCACATTTTTTCATTGCTTTCATGTGTCAAATTCAAATAGGGTTGTTGTCATATAAAATATAGCGTAATACTATACAATTGATAAGACAAAGAAATATTGGTTAATCATATTCACATTTACACAAACAGTTAGCATAAAACAATGGGTTAATTTAAGAAGATCGTCATAATAATATATATTTAATGAATAATTTAATATTATTTAAAAAATGGCATATGTCAAATGACGACATTAAAATTGTGGTAAAAAAATTAAAACTTATGTAACATTTCTCACTGTCATATTAACTCATAATATGTAACATAAAATTAGCTAAATTTTTTAATGATTAAAAATATATGTCAAAATATAATACTTAAATATGTACAAAAAAAGTTGTACGTGTCATATTTTATTTCCAAACGATAGAGCATCGAAAAATAAAAATATTTTGTTAAACAATTTTTTCGATATCTGTTATATTAAGGGAAATATTGACGAATATATTCATCTGTCACATTTGACATTTTCTTAAAACGTTTGATTGACAGAATCGTACATAGTCGTATTTTAATAAGGAATTAATTTACAACATTTTATCATACATTTTGACATATTACAATTACATTACAGCGATATATCCATCATGACATATTCGTATATACATAATTATTTGTTTCTTTTGACATATGCTAATAGTACGTGTAACTGATTGACTTTTTACATCTGGACCGGTTCCGATACGTTATAATCAATTTTAATAGATTTGGTTAGTTTGGGTTAGTCGTCCAATCAACTTTCGGTTAGTTTTACTTAGTCTCAACTTATTTTAGTCATTTGAACCGGTTCCGATACGTTGTAATCAATTCTGATAGATTTGGTTAGTTTGGGTTAGTAGTCCCATCAACTTTCGGTTAGTTTCACTTATTCTCAACTTATTTTAGTCATTTGAAGCGGTTCCGATACGTTAAAATCAATTTTAATATATTTGGTTAGTTTAGGTTAGTCGTCGATTCAACTTTCGGTTAGTTTCACTTAGTCTCAGCTTATTTTAATCATTTGAACCGGTTCCGATAAGTTTTAACAAATTTTAATATATTTGGTTAGTTTGGGTTAGTCGTCGAATCAACCTTCGGTTAGTTTCACTTAGTCTCAACTTATTTTAGTCATTTATTGAACCGGTTCCGATACGTTATAATCAATTTTAATATCCGGGGAGGTGGGATATAATTCCCACCCCCACTGATGACCCCGTGATACGGGGTCATCACTCGTCATATTTTCGATCCGAGGCTCCGTTGCAGAGATCGGTAAAACAAGTTTTCCCCCAAAATCCCCCCTTAAATTAGAGCCCCTTCCCCCATATGGTCAAAGGTAGCCCCCCATGAGGCGCACCTACTCTAAAAATTTCATCCCCATAGCGCATCCCGTTCTACCGAAATGAATTATTTTAGTTTCTTTCTTCTCACCCCCTCTCCTGACCGAACGAGGGGGGGGGGGGGGG